>JARJCX010000280.1:0-166729 GCA_029282285.1 Mycena rebaudengoi
TGTACATGTGCTTCTTTTGCTCTCCGAGCTATATATTCGCCCCCAGCTTAACACTGGCCCAGCACGGGATCGACACCTTGCAAACTTCTCGCTCACCTACCACCGAAGGCGCTGTCTTTCTCCTATCAATGCATGACCCTCCTCCTAGACCGGTGACCGTCTGTCTATGAATTCTGTCGATAGACACAAACAGGCTGGACTCGAGCCTAGAATATATTTATCTTACGGGAAGTCACCCACTACACCACTAGGGCATATTTTATCCCCAAACCAGATGAACTTCAACCCACACTTCGTTAGTTGAACAGGGAGCTCCCGTAAACCATTTTTGCTGGGGTCCACAATATGCAGGCATGTTACCCATTACATTACAAGACCCTATTCTTTTTTAATCTAAATGGCTTCACACCCACACTTGGCTGGATCAAAACGAATCTGATGGAACGAAAAAAGAATGGCTCAGCCCTGAATTGAACAGAGATCTCCCGCATATCAACATGGTTA
Organism: Mycena rebaudengoi; assembly: GCA_029282285.1. NCBI lineage: Eukaryota > Fungi > Basidiomycota > Agaricomycetes > Agaricales > Mycenaceae > Mycena > Mycena rebaudengoi. The sequence goes on from JARJCX010000280.1 coordinate 505, forward strand.
GTCTTACACTATGTAGGTATGTTAACCACTACACCACCAGGTCATTGCATTTCAGACCTAAACAACTTCACCAAACACTTGAGGTCAAATTGAACTGGGTGATACGTTGTAGATCAGCGTTATATTCGGCTGGAGCTATAGTTCTTAACTTTAACTTCTTACCAGTGAATATCACTTTGGAAAGAGATGATGGGAGAACGCTGTTCAAGTAAATTAATACGTTGAACCACGGGGCCGAGAAAAACACCTTCGTTGAGCAGTCGCGTCAATTCGGGTATTGGTAAGGCTTCGGAGCAAGTGTTAGAACGTTGCAGCGAGGACTTAGATTCACAAGGTTAGTGGGTAACAAGATGGTATTGAGTAAGAAGAGTACCCTTCCAATCATGGAAGTACAGTGTTATATATACTATCTAAGTACTTGAGTCATTGTAGGAGTCATATAGGAGTCGAAATGACTCCTAGCGGGAACCGTTGACTCGCGCTCGCACCCGTGGGATCAAGTCGTGGCCTGCATCAATACTTGATTGATGTAGCTCACGAGAATTGCCGTTGGTTCGTTCGTGGTTGATTCCAGTTAGAAACACCAGTCATGGTTTGTCGTTACTGATATATGTATGAGGGAACATCAAAATAAGTAAATTGAGTCTCTAGATTCGGTATCCATAACAGATACACGTTGCAAGCCTTCCACAGGTTCCCGTTCAATCCAAACTGCAGCCGACTTTGTATGTACCGGACAACGCCTCATCTAATGCCCAAAGATCGACATGGGCTGGTAAGGCTCCTCCAAGAGCTTGATCTCTTCCTCGGTGAGTTTTACATCAATTGCGCCTGAAAGAGAAATAAATATCTCAGACTCGTCCAGGTTTCTCGAAAAAAAGTTTAGGAAGAACTCGCCAACTATATCCTTGAGATTCTCAAGCGAGGAGGTGCCGACAATCGGTGCGGAGACAGCTGGTTCCGTTGTGAGTGCCAATGCGCAACGAACCAGAAAAATAAAGATAAAAATACCGACTTTTCTTAGACAAAACCCACGCGACGGAAACCTGCGCCATGCTGATGCCGCGTTTCACCGCGACTTGTTCGACTCCTATGAGTAAGTAAGTATCAGCAGCGGCGCATTACATGGCTATTGAGATTCTCGCCTTCTCACCACCTCCTTGTTCGCGTCAGAAGAGACATAGAAGGTGGACGGCAGCCTGGGAATGTATTCCGTGAGTCAGGGCTGGAGCTCTGCGAGGACATGGACGCACACGTCGGAGCTCCCGCGGCTCGTATCCGTCTGCTTCGCGAGGGGACGCGAAAGCGCGCCACGGGCAAGCGGCGACCATGGGATGGAACCGACACCAAACATCTGTTTATTATGCCAATCAGCTATGAGGAACAATATAATCGTCTCTAGACCCACGTCCAACAACGGCATCATCTCCCGCTCCTCTTCGCGGTAGACGAGCGAGTACTGGTTCTGCATGGATATGAAGGGCGTCAAGCCGTTGTTGATAGCGTAGTCTAAATTCGGTCGGCATTAGAGCCCACACAGAATAATATAAATCATACTCTGCATAGCGTGGACTGGGCGAGTAGACACGCAATGATCAGTATCGGCGAACGCACCTCCGCTCAATAATAACATTGCACTCACATTGATAGGCATAACAAGAGGACATCCCGATGTAGCGAACGTATCCGGCCTTGACGACGTCGTGGAGGGCTTGCATCTATTGAGATATGAGTTGAGTTCTTGAAATCGGCGCGTAAAAATGGGAAATGGACGCGCCGTTTCCGAAATCGGCGTATTGGGGTCAAATCGATGGCCTAGTCCGATGAGTGAAAGAGCCAAATAACACTGGAGAATAAACTCACACTGCAGCAGATCGATATACTCGAGGTCCAGGCGCCGCAGGCTGTGCTTCACAGAGTCGAAGATATGCTAAGTAAGTTCCACAGGGCGTCAGTGCACAGAAATTCGCGGACCAAGCAAATAAATACCTTGCGGCTCAGCCCGTACTGATTCAGCATAGCCGCTGCTGTCCAGATCCTGTGCGCCCATATAGTGCTTCCTTCGGGTTGCGCGAGACGGCACCGCACAGCTTGGTCATCACGACGATTTCGTCGCGCGGCAGTCGGTGCTTCTTGATCGAGCGCCCAAGGATTTCCTCAGAAATTCCATTAGAGTATACCTAGTTCAAGTGTGTTTCAGTTCGAATTCCTTCCACATTCCAATGGCATGCATACATTAGCCGTGTCAAACGCATTGATGCCGTAGTCATAACTGGAGTCGACGCAGTGAAAAAGAAGAACAGCAAAGAATGGGCATAATGACGCACGCAGCCTTGATGTGCTTCGAGGCCTCCTCCTCCGCGAGGACCCAGTTGCCGGACCACTCGGGATGCCCGTAGGTCATGCACCCGAGGATAATTTTCGAGATTTTCAGGCCTGATTGGCCGAGACGCACTGGAGATGGAGGTGCCCGCGGTCAGCTGCAGGGTTATTTGCGCATTCAATGAAGGCGAACCGTATTGCATTTGCGGGGCGGACATTTCGAGGAAGCAGATTGGATTGGAGGTCTAAGCCTCCTTCCTTCCGCTGCTGTATTTAAACGATTGGAAGTTCGGGCTCTTCCTTTCGGCATCTCGAACTCTGCGAACTCCCAATCGGCATCCACGGAACCGCTGACGTATGCCGAGCGGCGATAGACGACGAATCCCTTCGGCAGAGTGCTCAAACAGGCACCCCAAGCCTAATGATTACGAGTCCTAAAAATTTATTTTTAGACTCGTTCTTTTCCAATCTTTTACACCAGAAATTCATCATTTTGGCCGATGACGATTTGTGTAACGTGGGAATTCCCTTGGCATTCTTACGGCAAATAATCTTGGCACTTCTATTTGAATTTGGACGTACAGTGAGAACGGCCTCCAGGAAAGATCTGGTGCCCTATATTTTCTCTCGTCTAATTTCTGTTGCCCATTGTGGTCATTATTGAGCTATCGACGGCGTAATTATAATCCAATCAGTAATCTAGACCGTCACGCGCCGTCTCACTGCGGTCTTGCATCCCCGCACCTCGCTTTGTTCGTCCCTCGCTAGCTCGCACCATGTTATATGCTTCATTCCCTATTTCTAGGGTCGATCGGAAGACCGAATATGACCGAGCGACCGAAGCTAAGAGCCTGTTCGGATGGCAAAAGCAAAAGTGCTTTTCTACTATATAAGGAAATATGCTTTTATTCCAAAGTCCAAGACCCGTCACATCAGAGGTCCAAAAGATCCCATTAGCAAACTGCCGCGCTGCGCTCCCACAACGCCGCGTCGCCGCAACGTCGCCGCCGACGTGTCGGGATCGTGTCGGGATGAGCAGCGGCACGGCGCTTTGTTGTGTTGACCACCTACCTGCCCCTATATGCTGCAAAAAATGTTGCTTTCTTTTGTAATGGGTTTCAATAGCCCCTACCATAGATTACCTGAAGGAAAATGGCTGTAAGTCTTCCAAGAATGTCCCCCGTCGTCGTCCGCAGTCTCCCGGAGCAATCGCCGCAACAGCGACAAGAGTTTCAAGCTGTGGTTGATGGAGATTGATGGGCTATGATGTGACACAGGTCTGGACTTTGGAATAAAAGCACATTTCCTTATATAGTAGAGAAGCACTTTTGCTTTTGCCATCCGAACAGGCTCTAAGCTCTTAGACTGAAAGCGACCAAGTTAGTCCACGTGATCTGTCATTTTGTTTGGCACATAGCCGAGATGCAAACACACCCATCTCAGCTTCGATTCCTTGCGCCATCCTACCACCAGACATCCAATCGGCCCCAAACCACTGCAGAAAGTTTATTTATGATGTGACACTCTATTAAAAATGCATTTCCAAGGGTAAATAAATTTATATCCTCTAATATAGCTTGTCAGACTAATTTCACACTTGTGCACGCGTCGGACGTGACACGACGCGAATACACTTGTTTATCTCTTTTGGGTGAAATGATGGGACCTGAAGAAACTGTTTCGCTGCATGGAGGAGTGCCAAATGTGCCCCCTACATATACACATACTTGCGGAGCTCTGTGTGTGAACAGGCATGAACGGAGCCTTTTTCTTCCCAAAACCTAGTAGCTAGGCCCAAATTCCAAGTAAAGCATCCACTCACAAAGCTACAAACCCCGCCAGTGGTGCGTAACACTGCCCCGATTTTTTTAAAATTCAATATTTAAAACTCCACGCCGACACATTCAGTGACAGTTCCAGGATTTTGCCCAATTTTAATGCCAGGAGTGCATCTACGGCGACATCACCGAGTCTCCGCTTGTCGCTGTGAGAATCTATGTGATTTGTTGAAGGGGTGTCAGATGTCTGGTCTTTTAAGCAACTTGATGCCCAGGTAGGTAGGTAGGTAGGTAGGTACAGGAAACATCGGCTAGCCGTGGCGCTAACTTTCTTCTCGCCATGTTAATGGAAATGAATTGCTTTGGGATGCGGGAGTTCGTTTAAGCTCTCTCTCAGCTCAGTCCTCGCTAGCTATTTGATTTTAGTGCAGTCTGCGCAGTTATATCTGCATTCATCGTGCAAGCGCAACTGATCACATTAGCTGTGCAAAGACTTGGAACATCTTTCACGGTTCATGAGATCCAATTAATACTATTGAACAGAGTTTATTGCACATTTTTTGACCTGGATTCACGATTTGGAAGAATGGAGCAACTCAACACTTCTAGCTAATTTCAAAGGACCGAGGTTTCAAGAATTGCCCTTCAGATCATATCACATCGATCCATAAATTTGTTCCCCCGATGCGCGCGAGCACGGTATAAACGCGACCCTGAGACGTGATCGGCATGGAGTCGAGGAGGTAAATTATCAGACACCTCTTTTACCTCCTCTTTTCATCTTGTCTCAGCATCACGTCGAGTCTGGTTTTTCAACCTGTCAATAGCCTCATTCGACCCACCAATTATTCTCGGTATTCTTGTGGCTGCCCAACCTACCGGGGAGCGCAAAAATTCGACATGGAGTGGAAAGAGAGTGTAAGATATATTGTCTGGATGGATTGAAGCTAGGAAAACCCAGAGTCGGTACTGTCCCTAGCTTGAGTGGGAGGCAAACATCGCTGAATTTGTTCTGTTCTTGCACCGCGAAACCAGAGCGCCAGCAGTTCCTCAAGCTCAAGGCTCAACCAAGATCAGCTCAGAACGGGTGTTGAGGTCTGGAATTCCCATCTACGGTCCGAGATTCTTACCGCCGTCGTTGAACGACATGAGGCTCAGAAGGGGAAAAATCAAAACGGAAACCACATATCTTCTCCCTATCAATATTATACACCCTGTTTATTACGACAACCTCGGAACCTGTCCCCACTGTGGTTCTACAGATGTGAAGCGGGACAGCTGGAATGCTACGAGCTCGCGAGAGGTTCACGGACTGCGTTGGGAAGAAACGGCATTAGGTTCCAATTACGCCACAAGACGTGTATACCAGATGCAGGTTCTACAATGCCGATGAATGGTTGCTTTGCAACGACGAACCAGATATTTTGGAAGACTGGGAGCATTGGGAAATTCCGAGTAAGTCAGCAATGATTTTTGCGTGTGCACAAACAATAACATCTGTACCAGGAGGCATTCCATATTCTTCAGCTGCTGCGCCGTTTCTCGGGACCTGTTTGACTTAATTATCGAGTTGAGGCCATCGAGTACACCTGGTGGTCTCGCAGAAAATATCAAACGTGAGATTCAATATATGATTTAACACGTCTATCACTCACGAAAAAAAATAGAGTTGCATCTACTTGAGTATCATGAACACTCCCTGCAATACTTTCAAGCATACACAAAGGCCAATGCGACTCCAGGGCCATTCTCAACACCCTCCTTGGAGCCCTTGTCTTCTCCCATTGAAGAAGGGTATAACGACACCTTTATTACTGATGAGATGATGCGGGAGGTATATATGGCCTTTGTTGAACGCACACGTAGCGAAGAGTCCGACGAATATCTTCGAAATCTAAGCCCAGGTATTTCTTGTATTTTAATAAAATGGGTTTTCATTGACATCTCATCTCTCAGGAATTTGTCTCAGTGCCGACAACACATTCAAGGCGGGTGGAAAGGCTACTGTGGCGGACTCATCCAAAGCCCGCAGTAAATTGGTGAAGAGTACTCTCAACTTCTTAAACGAAGGCAATGAGATCGTCGCATGGGTTAGTTAAATTCTCCACACTGTGCCAGTTCGTCTATATTTTCTTGCAGCGCTTTTGTCAGCCGGCATCCCCTGCAGAGATGCGTGAGGTCCTCGAAGGCTTCAAGAAGCGCTGTGTAGAACTGTACATTTATTTACTTTGACCCAACTGGGAAAATGATTTTGTTACAACTTGTTAAGCCCGAGCCAAATTTAAATTCATTGGTTTCAACTTTACTTAATTTGAGCGCCGAAGGCGCAAATGGACTCGTTGCCATGCACACGCAGTGGCTCAAGCCCAAGTAGCAATAGCCGCGACGTCCGGCAATTGTCCAGCAATTGACGGTATGTCAGGATCTGACAAACAACCTGAGTTGAACTGACCGAGGATCGGAATATGCCTCGCGGCTATTACTGTAGTAGCCATTGGGTTCAGAGCGTCCGCTGGAGACTGGAAGTCAGCAAAGTCGGAGCACAGCCACATTGACAGCAGCGGCCCGAAGTTCCGATTAAACGTGGCTTTTGCAGCAAACCGCCATTGCCATTCAAACAGGCATGTCCGAGGTACGAGTTTGAATGGTGAAACCTCTGTCTAGGAGAGACTAACAGACATGCAGAAACGGCCAGTCCATCCTCAGACCCTGATACTCGACTTTCCCTTCGATATCACCTCCAAAATCTTCGTCGATTGTCTTCTTGACGAGACACCTCCCTTGCCCCGCCCAGACGAGGCGCCCATCGCTCTCACCCGTGTTTGCAAGGAATGGCGGGCAGTCGCCCTGAACACACCCAGAATTTGGACCGTGTTCCGCATAACATGCGAATGTGATTCTCCTGGAAGCTGTCACATGGAAAAATACATTTCTCTCCTCGACACTTGGGTTGCTCGTGCCAAAACCCATCCGTTGACCATCACCCTCGTCTGCAACAGCGCTAAATCGGACGGACTTCTTGTCAAGTGTCTCAACCGGCACTTGACGAAGTTTCGCTCGATCTCGCTCGATCTCCCGAGTGCGGCCTTTCGAACCCTCTTCTCCTCTGATTCTCTCCCACTACTCGAGCGCCTCAGTATGGCCTGTCCTAAAGCTGAGCTTCCCTTAGTGCTCTCTCAATCTGCTCCGATGTTACATCAGGTTCATCTGGGGCGTGAACTTTGGCCGTACGATGTCGCGCTTCCCTGGCAGCAGCTAACGAGCTTTGAATGCTACGAGCGGCTCACGGTCGCAGACTTTCTGCGCCTGCTGAGAAAAACCTCAAAGCTTGTGCACTGCGTGGTAGATACCTTTCGCGCAATTCCCTTGGATACCGAAGCGCCGCCACTCCCACCCCACATCTCCCTCAGACATCTAACTCTGAAAACGGTCGATGTCCTGGATTTTATATCGCTCCCTGGGCTCGCGAGGCTTGAAATCCAGGGCAGTATCGGCCTGCAGGATTTAATCGTCGTCGAAACCTTCATTGCGCGATCGCAATGCGAGCTTCACGAAATAATCATCCGCCCTAATCAATGTAATCCTTCGTTAAAGCGCACCGTCGACCTTCTCGCGACGATTCCCTCCCTCACACACATTCAACTGACGTCGGATCGATCAGACGCTATCGCAATCGTCTCCGCGCAACTTCACTGTGGAAACTCCCCTCCTATTCTTGCACACCTCCAGGCATTGTCCTTCAGATTCTTGGCAACACAGACGACGCCAATGATGTTCGAGGACATCACTAACATGCTGAGCGCGCGAAGGTCAAACACACCGCTCACGTCCTTCTCCCTTCAGCTCGGAAATGTTCCTGAAGACGCATATCCCAGCCTCACTATTCGAGAGCGCTGGAAGGCGCTTTCGGATTCGGGCATGGACTTAAGCATCCGGACATCACACCTACACTGGATTTGAATCCGTACGTTGTAGTTCATTGCGAACGGGTGAGTACTAGTCCCCCCATGTTCGAAGCACCTTTTATATTCTGATTTCCTTGAGGCTGATGCTTCTGGATGCGTCTGTCAGGCTTCGACAAAATTTCCACAGTGCGAAACCAGCTATTTCGTAGTATTCTACCGATGTTTCAGGGACATGTACATATCCTCTAACGCAACTTTAAATCTTGCGATGCAACAAATCTAATCCCTTTACCCTCCATCTCCGCCTTGGCGTTCGTCCAACCCACGCCTGGATCAACCGCTTTGGTTGCGTCCTCGATTATGAAGGTCGTATATCCCTCCTTCACTGCATGCTCAGCGGTAGCCTTGACACAGTAATCCAGGGCCAGGCCGACCACGTATATCCTCGAGACACGCTTTTCCTTCAAATAGGCTTGCAGATCGCTCTGCGCAACCCGCGGATTTTCGAAGGGGTCCGCAAATGCGGAATACATCTCCACCCTCTTGTCCTGCCCCTTCTCGAAAACCCTGTCGAGCCTCGCCGTTTCAAGGTCCGGGACAAGCTGTGCCCCTGGGGTGCCTTGAACACAATGCACGGGCCAAAGCCGCGTTTTATAACTCTCGGAGGGATTATACGGGTTTGCGATCCTGACGAAGGTTTCGAAGGGTCGGTTATCTGGTTCTGGGTGATTGGCAGCGAAGGAAATATGGTCTGCCGGGTGCCAGTCCCTCGTCGCTACTCTCACGTCGAATTTCGGCGACGCAAGTAGCCCGTTGATGATTGGAACGATATCGCGTCCTCCCGCAACGGCCAGAGCTCCGTTCTGTGTCGGATTTCGTCATCATGAACATGGCAAACTGCGAGGAAAACCAGTACCGGCGGGCAGAAATCTTCCTGCAGGTCTACAATCAGGAGAGCTGTCTTGGAGACCATTACAAAGATTGTGGGCGGAGGCGAATGGTGTTTATGTATCAGGCTGTGATCGGGCCGTGATCCGTTGATCCGATATTGCTGCCGAATTCTTGCTGACTCGCTTGGAGTCCGCTTCCCTTCTCTCTCCGCTGGTGATTGACTACGTCGCGCGGGAATTCCGTTATTCCGGTTCACTATAACCCTGGCCCAGGACAAGCGGCAAGTGTTGAGCCGGATTTCCTAAAGTTGACCGCGACTCCTCCTTCAAGTTGTCAGAGACCTGGTTCAAATACACCCCGTGTTCGTGCCCCATGCTGTGGTGGGTAGAATCACTATGCTATCACCACGGAGTGCGGAACAAAACCCATAAATATCTGGTCCTCCAAACGCCGTCTGGACGCGGCATGCCGCAGATGCGGCAATCCGATATTTCTGAATCCCGGTCAGATCATTTTTAACTCGGAGACTTAGAGGCGCGATAGTCTCGAATATTAATACCGCATGCTCATGTGCTACGGGGTGGGCGGGAGAAGCAGAAGATGATGACGAACTGTCAGAGTCTTCACCATCGCCAGCGCAGATCACGAAACACTAGCCTTTTAAAGGGCGTCTCTGGACGGCACTGAATTCGAAATCTTCACCAAGTCTGGGTTTGTAACACAGTCCGCCAGCCTTTAACCACCAGCCCTGAAAAATGCTCATACAACCCCAGGGTCATTATTTGCTTACTGTTTCGAACACTGTTTGATGAGCCTATATGCAACCATCCAGAGATGATCAACTATTCTGGTCCCTGGACGGTCGGTATAAAGACAATCAAGTTCGCTGTCCGTCCAGCATCTCATTTCCATCTCATATGATGCCGGACATCACCACCCTATCTGCGAACCTCGCTGCTCTGGTGCTCGAGAGCTGTCTCTACAGCATACTTCTCCTGTTACAATCTACTTCTTCGCTGGTAAAAAACAGCATCTGCGACATCATTTCATATCGCTCGCGTCTCTTAGTGTCACTGGCCTCTTCTTGGTTGTGGCAGTCGTAGGTGGTCCGTCACTGAAGCCGTTCAAGGCTCACTTCAGAGAAGCATTGGGCTATTGTAATATACCAGGCCTTCTTCACCTTTATCCATCTGGACAACGTCCCCGCGGACCTTTTCCGGCTAAGCGAGATGATCAAGTATGCGTTTTTCTTTACCGCTATTATTGGAGATTCCCTCGTGGGGAATCCAAGACTCCGAGTCTTCATTCGTTAACTACCGAAGATATTCCGCCCTCTGCGTTACATTGCGGTGTTTCCTGCGTTAGCGTTGGTGGCCACTGGTGGTGAGTTGGGTTGGAATTCTATGCTCGGGGCCGTCTTTCTTCGCCATGAAACCTTGGGTTGCAGGTGGATTCTGTCTTTCATTCATGTGTCTATATTCATAGCCCCAGGTAACCCGATGGTGCTAATTTACCACAGAACAAATGTGTATTGCACGGGTAAGGGGGCGGGGGGCATGTTATCTCGTCTTCCTAAATCTTTGCCTCGGTATTCACCCAACTTTCGTCGCGTCGCGCATCCATAAATTTACGAAATTTCAGCAGGATTCTGAATCACGGCTGCTCGTACGTCCAGCATATCCTGTAATATGAAGGTATTTGGAAACTTGGCTCCCAACAGGCTATTTTGGCCATTTTCATTGAAAGCGCCGCTCTTCAAACGTCGGTATGCATCACAAGCATGTGGATGTGGTTAGCATGGGTTCATCAGATTGTGGGTTGTGTGTATTCAGCAGCGCGACCATCCTTGCCAGAACCAATCTTGAGTTCTTCGTCACAGATACCTTCCCCGTAATCCTCGGCATTTCAAACGTACTAATACACGCCCGCGTTGGCCTGGGATGGTCGACATGAATCCCAAATCCAGAGATGGCGTGGTCTAATAAACGGTCTGATTCTGAATGGGTACATAGTCTGCAATAAAACAAGTCCTGGATCTAAAATATCGGCAGGCAACCAACCACGCGCACGCTCTGAGCTTCCACGAATTTTCCTGCAGGTTTCTCAGTGTGACTTGGAATTCCTAACCACTGCAGTCGAATTCCCGTCGGCATGGTTGCTGGGGCTACGTACCATCGGGGACTCAGTGGAGCGCCGGGCGTTTAAAGTTCGGCCTCACTGATATTCAGCTGCGGTTTGAATTTTCGAAGCTTTGCGGCACTTACAGCAGCATGTTCAACGCGAATTGGATCAAGAGATATAGTAGACAGGAGAGATAAAAATAGGTTATCGAATAAGTACCCACTTCGTCGCCCTCGGACTCTGTCCTGCTCTTTGCCTGCTCTGACCCTCTTCCCTCTTCGCTCCTCACCAACCACCCCAAGTACTTGTGCCTCGCCATCCTACAATTCATTGCTGACTTCCTCCCATAGCCTTGCAGCTGTCTCAGGTTTTTTTTACTATGAGTACGTCGTCTACCCTCATTCTTTTTCTCATCTCTCATTCTCTCCCAGTGTGTCTGGCCTGCGCCTATGCTATGGCTGGGTGAACAATCTCCGTGTTTTGTGCGTAACAGTACTCCCTGATTATCTTTTTGTACTGATCCCTTGCCTCAGCCCAGCGGCCTTCAAGCTCCAAGGCCTACAGCCCCGACGTCCACACCTGTTCCCCGCATACCACCGCCATATGGCTCGAACTCTAGGCTGACCGGAGCAGGTATGTGGGCCGCAGTTCGACATATTCCTCATTCATCCTTTTTTTTTTTAGTGCAGTATCGTGTCGCTGAATGTTAGAACTTCTGCTGTCCCCATCCCCAAGAGTAACAGGTACGGAGTTGATGACGTACCTCTTTTGCTCCACTGACACCATTTTTTGTATTATGTTGCAGCAACACCGTTCGTCGACCGTCGCCATCAACCTCCAGTATCCAACGGACATGCCGGCCGTTGATCCTGTTAACACAAGAAATTTGGTGAGATTCCCTCTTGATTTTTGATTATGTGTTCTCCATTGACATGGTTTCGTCGTTAGCTACTTTCTGCTGCTACGCGTGCTTGGATAGCGCCCTGTAAAATCATGCATTTTACGTTTTCTATCTTTATTAACGGACTAATGTGTTTGCAGAGTGTAGATTCCGCTGTGGGGATCTGTGATAGGATTGCGGGCGGAAGTAGAAGTAGTAGATATGTACATACCCTGTACACTGTACATGTATATGTAGCTGATCTCAAATATATTTGCTTCCTTTCTACCCACCCAAATGAGCCCCAAAAATCACGCTGCATGTACGGTAATTGCTTGGGAACCTTGATAATTTAGGCCCCATTAGTGGTAATTTATTTCCAACGTCCGAAGAAAGCTAAGAGAAATAAGAAGGGTAATCAGACCACATTAGCCACTTTTTGGGGGTAATCCGACCATATTAGGAAAGGAGCATATTCCTGATGTACACACAAACACAGGACGCGTTCTTCCTCTCACCGCCTCTTTCTGGCTTCGTATTCTGAGATGACGCCTACTAGACGCAAGACTAGATGCCACTCCTCTCGTCCATGCAAAATGCGAATTCTCAGAGAAGGTTCTCGCACCAGGTCCTGCTTTCCAAGATTCTAGATGCTGCGGCTACGCGCCACCGTCGTCTTCGCCATTCGGTACACTTTCACCAAGACGTTGTAGTCGTATGACGAGCTACTCGCGCTGCCCCTGGTCGATTTCCTGTCCCTCATGCTGCACTAGTATCTGGCTTTCTCTCTGTCTTCTTTGTCTTTTCCATCACTAAGCTAGCTGGTAGACTGTCCGTCGTCTCGTGTTGTCTGCCCTGAACTCTGCGGTGCGCACAAGCTGCATCTCATCTGGGAGCACCTGGTGACACTCTTGCCCAGCTTTTACAAGGAGACAGTTATCGTCGACCTCATCCGGATAGGTGCGCAAATGGCATATGAGACGATGTATACCTTGGTAAGTGTCTTCAACCTCATTTACATGTTCCCCTTCGTTCTCACCCCTGTCCTTCCCCAGCTCGACACCTGTCTCGCGACTCTCGAGCCCCCGACATTCTCCGGACGCATGCTCCCTGGCCTCGTGCACGACTCGGACGAAATCATGGTCATCTCGCAGGTCGCCCCCACCGCCGTCTCGCAGAAGCTCGACGGAGCGATGCCGCAGCTGGAGAAGACCACGAATGGCGCGACGGTGACCAAGGACACCGTTAAGCAGGATCTGGAGCGGGCGGAGCTGCAGCGCACACAGATGCAGGACCTGAGCGTGCTGTAGCATTTGGTAAGCCTGCCTGCCCACGCCGTGTTTGTGCTCCCGCCCACAGATCAATCTGTTCGCGATGCTGCGCATCGCATGCCCTGCGCGCAGCCGTCTTTTGACTCCGTCGTGAGTTTTTTCATTCCTTGCTATTTTTGTTCTCATTATTTTCATTTGGCGCACTTTCGTCTGCATTGCGCTGCCAGACTGCGCTGCTTGTTCGCGTTTTATTCGGACGCAAGTGGATGGAGTCAAGTAGATATGTCGAAGTTGTAAATATCGATAAAATTGGCGTCTTTCATATCATTCGAAGTGAATTGAGGGCCTGAGTATGTGCTGGAATGCTGCAGAAATCGCTCGCAAGGTTTCTTGATGCACATGATATTTCTGCAGGTTCTTTCAAGACAGTTTTGAGATGCTGCAGCTCGCGGAAGACACGGTAAAGTGGACAGATCGGAGCAGCGATGAGCAAAGCGGCGGTGAGCAAAGTGTCTGCATGCATGTGGCGAGCATCTGGTTCCTTGACGAAGGGATCAAGCTAAAAAAAGTCTAAAGACACAGTTACATTCGGAATCAGGTTTAAAGCGACTTTGTCTCTTCAAGTTCATCATCAAGGCTCTGCAAAGGCTCCAACTAGCCCAACGAGAATTGAAAGTCCGACGATTATATAATAACGTTGGACACCTGTCATCGGGGGTGCAGTAAACTACGGACTACCGCTGACTGCAGAAATCGTAAGAGGTATGGGCAGACACCCACGACCCAGCGGCTGTTCCACCAAAATTTTGAAGACAACGGCTAGAATCTCGTCCGGAGTTTTCTCAATGGCCATTTGAAAACAATCGCAGTTGGTAAATGAGGGAAGATCGTTGAATATGGGGTGGTTTGAGGGACTGGGAGACCCTTGGGACTTTTCTGTTGGTGGTGGGCTGCGGTGGGAGGCTGATTTAGGGAAGGCAAGACAAGATGTGACAGATGACACTTACACTCCGTTCATAGCCGCTGTTACTATTAGACAAGGAGGATATTTATAAGGGGGATACATTATTTGGTATTCATTCAGCGTGGAAGAATGGATTTTTCGGCTTCGGAAGGACCACTTACCAAGTAGGGCGAGAGTCGTATCCACCTTCGTCACTTCGTTACTTCGCTTAGAAACAAGAAAGTTCGTGAGTTTGATGGGAAAGTGTGAAAGCTCGTGATTTCAATGAATATCTGAGAAGCTTGTCACCTCAATTAATGCAGCCTTCACAATGTTTTTTCCTTCATTTGTGTGAAGAGGGCCAACCATTCGATGCCCCTCCCCTCCCTCGCTGCGCTCAGGGGGTCCCCCGAGCCGGGGCATCTCAGGTTGGCACAATAAAGCCTCGTTCCTGCGGAAATTTCTATCCCTTAACCCTAACCTCTAAACCGAACTCTAACCGGTGAATACCCGCAGTTGTGCTTGCCCTAACTGCTCGAAATGGGTGGCATGTGGATACAGAATTGTTGGCATCAAAATAAAATGAGAAAGTTCATAACTATCCGGCTGAAGTCACGAACTTCCGCAACGCTAAGCGAAGTAACGAAGTGACGAAGATGGCGCGGACTCGTAGGGCGATGATGATTTTACAATTTCAGATTCGCTATTGGCCAATGGCAGAAGAGTTTACGTTTTAAAAGTAGATGCTCGCATCCGATAAAACACTGGTTGGTTTGACGTGTAGGACTCTCCAAGGTCTCTGGAATCTGGAAGTGAGCAGATGATATAAATGGCAGTGGAAAGAGATATGTTCAAAGTTGGAAGAGAAACAGAAGGAAAGAAAAGTAGGGTGGTTAAGTGCTTTAGGTTCTGATTCAGTAACGCCGGAAAGTATTTCCGTACAAGTTGATTAATTCACATTCCTACCCGCTTCCTTACCACCATCATCAAAATGCCAAAGTTGGCTGCCTCTGGCACTACCGCGCTCTGCCTCGCCAATGTGCCGCAGCAGACCCCGGAGTCCCATGCACGACCCTTCCGCAGATGAATGCTCGTAGAGAACGGTGAAAATGTCAAAAAAAACACTATGTACATCCGTTTTCCTGGACTCGCATCCAGCTCATTTTTATCGCCCGCCCTCCGTTCCAACTCATGTAGGACGGTGTGAGCCTGCTCTTTCGATGTACACCAACTCTATCTTGCCGCACCCTGCAGTCGCCGCTGCCACCGGTGTCTCCCTCCAATGCCCCCAGCGTCCGCGACTAGCACTGCCCCTTTGCCGGCTTTGATCCGCGTGTCAACTGCTTAGCATTTTGTAAGCTGGTGCCGAAATATGCCGAAATAGCGTGGGAGCTTTGTGCGCGCATTACTAATTTAGATTAATGGGCGAGTCGAGCGCGCGCACACACTCTACATTGCGCGTCAACTACCCCAACGTACTCCGGGAACCCATCATCGCGACATCGTCGATTCTTGTCGAAGTTTTTCTGTGCAGACCTCGTAAATCTGCCGGACTTTCCTCAAGTCGTGCCGCAATCGGGATTTTGTTACTGGCACAAGCTGAAGCTTGAAGACCTGCTTATTATCTCCGTCTACGCTCCTGATCTCATTACCAATTCACCCAAGCTGGAACACTGGTGCGCGAAGAAATTCATCCTCGGTAACCTGATCAAACTCTAGTTTTGATCTTTGGCCGGACATTGGGACAATTCTTGCCACCCCACAAGATTCCACTTTGGTCCTGTAACGGAACTCAGATTCAGCACAGAAGAGAAATATGTGAAGGTCAATATGCACAGCTGCAGCTGCAGACACTCACAATATATTTAAACACCATTAAAAGCGAACCACACGCGCAGCGCGCTGTTGCGGACACCGACTCATGAGACTTGCCGGCATGACGGGAAGGAGACCGCAAAGAGAACTTGAACCACTGGGCTCGCCAACTGCTTTCTCATCTGTGTGAAATACCACTGGACAGAGACGGCGTACATGTGAAACAGTTCTCAACAGGGAGGTCAGCTTCTACACAAATGTGCATTCTCCATCGTCGCTCCATGATTGTGCCGCTGTTCACAGCAGCTAAGACTACGCCTCATCGAGTTCAACACCTCATTCTTAGTCCCAGCGAATTGGCCTACTCCCCAAAACCGACTTGTATGCTTGCGCCGCGCTCAATGGTACGTTTGAGCGTGCCGTCACAACTAAAAGTCAATGGTTCAGTCCGGAGAACATCACCGTTGCTACAAGAATGCTATTCCTTCTTCCAGTCAATCTGCCGCATGGTACCACCATTAAGGGTATTGGAGATCATATGAGACTGGCAAAATATATGGGAATAGCTATGAGAGGAAATTAACTCGTCAGAGAAACTCTATTTAATGCACGGCCATTTGTGAACTCCAAAAAAGGACAAGAGCTCACTCAGCGCTCCAAGTTACTTCCTCCATGCGGCAATATCTCATACTGGTGATGACATAGAAGGTTGGCGAGGGTTTGACCCCACCGTTATTCTGAAAACACCTGTTAGCCCTCGGAAGTCTTGTGAAATAATGTGAAATATACCTTTGACGTTGTTCTTCTCGGTTCCCGTGTATATTTTGAGTGAGGCTAATCTGGGTTGATGTGATGACTGTTTGCTTCCTTGAATTCTTTTAGTTCTACCTGCGGCGAGTCGGCGTACTGCGACCGTGAGCTCGGCTAACGGGATTTTTGGGGGTCCAGGGACGATGCTGTAATAGCGTGGACAGCGGGATACTTCCTGGAAACCGGCGTTCATGAGTGGACCATGCCGTGTAATACTACCTACCTACCTACCTACCTTGTTAACCGCGACATCATGATAAGAAGAAAAAAACAGGAAATATAGGGGGCGGGCCGCTGGCGCCTTCTTTTCTTTTTCGACGCTCCTGAGTTGTCCTGAGTCGGCCTAGGCATCAATCGCGTTGGACAGCGCGCGTCAAGGCATTTATTTATCGCGGCCCAAAAAAAGATCAGACACTGCGTTGAAGCTGTATGTAGACACAGGGGCGGCAGCCTTGGCTACGTTGGTGCACATTGGTCTACCACGGGTCAAGGGGGTCCAAGGATAAGAACGGATCATATCACCTTGAGGGGGGGGTCCAGCGGACCCCCTGAAAAAAAAATTGTATACAAGTTTTTTTTGGTCGGGAGAGGTCAAATCGGCGCCCAATGGCATACAATCCATTGTATTGTATGTCAGCCTCATTATCGGGAGTCATTGCAAGGCTCCTACAGGCATATTCACCCATATGGGATTGTTTGGCCAAAGTTTGGCAAGTACATCAAAGATCAAACGTACACAATTGCAAACTATGTCAGTGAATTCAATATCAAAAACTTCACCTGGACTGGGACAAATTGAGAGGACCCCAACCTCCTCATAAAATGTGGTGGAAGTGATTCAAGCTGACTCTCACAGCTCGAAGACCTTAGTTTGATGTATCACAGTACTAAGTATCACATCGGCTGTCTAGAAATTGATCACATTGAATTTGAGAGGGCTGTGGGGGGAAGAAACACCAGAGAAAGCATAGGAGCTATTGGCACTTGGTTTCATGGAACTAGCTGCCTGCAGACGGCTATTAATCAATCATGACGGATTTTTTTTGTGAACGCACTCATCCTGAAAAGGAAATTGATGGCACGTGATGGCTCCGCTAGGGGGGGGGGGTCCCTGGGACCCCCGAAAAAAAATATGTAGGTGATATGTTTTTTTCGCATTTTTGGACCCCCTTGCCACGGGTAGACACATCGTGAGCATTGGTCTACCCAAGGTCTACCATTGGTCTACTGTCTGTGTACCAATGTTTACCAACGTAGCCATGCTGTGACTACTTAGGGCCTCAACCAAGCCTCAACGCAGTGAGAGAAATCCTGCTTGGGGGTCGGCCGGCAGTCGGCTTTGCCGAACCGATTGATCGGACCTAACACGCGTCTTTTCTTCGCCACGATGTACGTATTGGAGGAACGTAAAGCCACCGTCCGGGACGAAATCGATGGCTTCATGTTCCCCATCTTGACCACCGAGACTACGCTTGGTCAGCCCGCAATGACTATGATATGCGCAACTCTTCTTGTAAAGAAATTCTCCTCGTCTTAGCGGTTTGCCGGGCATTAAAAGCTCTTGCTCTCTCTATTCCTGCGCTGTGGGCCGCCCTCGACGTATGGACTCTTCCTCTACCGGAAGGCGCCAGGAGAGATGGACAATTGTTGATACCTGGTTTGGCCGCGCCGCCGTCCTTCTATTGTCCCTCGATTGGTTGAGGGCCACAATCGGACATTGGTCAGGACAGGTCAATGCGGTCATCCGTCGACATGCACCGCGACTTCAAGTACTCAACCGGCTTTCTCACCTTCCCGAAAGCATGCCATTCCATCATCTCGACATCGCCGATCTTGATGACATCCATCCCCTTCCCGCCTTGACCGCACTTCACGGAAACACCGCAGCTTCGGCATGTCTCGCTCGAAAGTGTATCACCATCGGCATTGATGGTCCCCCGGCGGCAACTGGAAACCTTCTACAGCTTCAGCAATCCCCCTATCCAATCGTTGTCGTCCGGATCCGCCCAGTCCATGTCGTCCAGGCCGCTTCATCACTTCGCAAATTGAATTTCTATGGCTGTTCATTCGATGACTCATTCCGCGACTAGCAGTCCATCATTCTCCATTCGCACTTGCCGTCGTCCTCCCTTTTGAATGACAATCAAGCGCTTATGCACTATCTTGCGTTCCCCGCACTGCAGTGTTTGTACAGTGGCTACCTTTCACGCTTGGACGACGGCATCTCCTCCCCATTTTTATGCCGATCGCGCCGATCTTGCTCTTCCAGATCTACAGCCAGAATCTATGGCTGACCTTCTGCACGCGGTCAACCGCCGGCACGAGCGAGATCCTCCCCATGCTGGAGAGCCTTACTTTGACCGATTGGAAGCTGGATCAGGTGGATACGTACCTTTTGGAAGCCCTAAACTCTCGTCGCGTTGAGATCAAAACTGAAGAAGGGCACGCCAGGGTGCAGTTGAACTCGCTGCGGATTCTCTGGATCGCGGTCCGTTATCCCGAGTGATGGCATTGCCAGCCGCATAGAGCGCCACGGTGTCGCTCTGCAACAGCTGGGGGCGTCTAGGATGGGTATATATATTGGGACCAGTGACAGGTACTATCTTTGAGGGAAGGGGTATGTGATCCCCATTTTTCTCGTCATCGTAACTGAAGGTTGGCATCCAGTGTTACGAATCCTGACGCCGCTATTAGATCAGCTTCACCACTGGGGTGCTACTTGGCCGTGAGAATGCCTAACTGATTTTTTCCATGATTTTTCTTTTGATCGCCATATGCGTTGAGTTTCAGAACCGACTCCTCCGGGTCAGTTGTTGGAAATGACCAGTACTGTCATAATTTTTCCTTCGCTAATATTCCTACCGTTCCTCTGCGCTGAACCGTTGCCACCCACGATTGGAGCTGGCCGGCGCTGGGCTGTGTTCGCGCTACCCTCGGCATCGCGTTCTTTGCACCCTTTCTTGCCATCTGTCCCATGGGCTCCGTCGGCGATTGTGTGCTGCGTCACGGTTGCTACGAGTCGTAGGAATGATATCCACACACCGCCAAGATCAATGATGCCCACGAAGTTTGGTAGCATGATATCTTTGAAATTCGCTGAGGCTGTTTATATAGAACATAATTTCTTCATGCTCTGAACCTTGCTGATCTTATAATTGTAGGTATGTCTTAACTCTTGCCGTGTTACCGTTTCCCACCAAGCTTGTAGGTGGCAGATGCGATCTGCATCATCGGCGATTAGGCCTATTTACAGATTCGAAGTGAGCCCACTACGTTGATTGATCGTCGCGTGGGAAACAATCTTATAGGTCTTGCAGGTACCGCCGCATCTGCGTTCTTCCCTGTGGGCTATGATTTCACCCCCTTACATTTTCACTTTCTTGGCCTTCCTCAGTACTGTTTCCGCGAGGCCGGAAATTGTCTCCTCGACTTGGAGGGTCTGTGTCATGCAGTCAATCGATCTGGTTCCCGCATGTTGAACTTAGCATAGAAAGCGGCCGTTTCCATCCCACTGGCTGATCGTGTCAGTCTTGCGAATGCTGCCCTGGAAAAGGTGGTCGAAATGCTTCCCGTCGACTCGGAATTTCACGGTCTGCCGATGTCACCTTAGTGGTCTTCGCCATTGAATTGGATTTCAGGGACCGCATTCTACGAGATGGCCGAATTCGATATCGTTGCCCAGAAAAATACGTATGAAGCCCTTCTGGAAAAGTCCCTGTCTTCTTCTATCCCTCGCCAAACAGATCTGAAAATCTCAAAGCTAGTCCTTCAACATTTCAACGTTGCGAGTGCGAGTCTAATACTTTTTTTCATCTCAGTGTTAGTGGAGCCCGACTTTAAGGTCATCGTTGCGATCTGATAATAACATCTTTATTCCAGCTGAATAATGGACTGTATGTTCCATGGCTATTGTACCGTGATTACTGATTCCTGATTTTCCAGCTTTGAGCAGATCCTTTGGACACGCTGCCATTCGAGCATATGAGGCCTACAAAAATCCGGTGTTTCTGGAATTTGCCAATCGGTCCTTCCAGTTTGCGCGAGCCAATACCGTGTACCCAGAGGATGTTGTCTCGGGCGAAATATCTGGGAAGGATTCAGTACTGCAAGGCTCTTGCAATGAATGTACGTACTCCACACGTGGAATCGCCAGGATTATTTAACCCAAGTTAATTAGTACCATTGGTTGGTGGTACATTCGTAGGCGAATTCACTGCCTTTGGAATTCACAATTTAAAATCTCCGCTTCATAGACCAATAATAATTCATCCGACACGACGTTGGCGGCATTCTCATCTACGTGAGGCAGCCCTCCTATCTAGCAGCCGAGTTCTGAGACGAAACATCTAGGTATTTCCTCGGGTACGCAATCACAACAGCCCGGCATTACACCTTGTTCTGCTAATTAGAGGGGAATTAGGCTTTCTGCTCTCCTGGCTGAGGCAACCTCCGATCCTATTTTCCTCGAAGCGGCGTTGCAATCCGCAGATTTCATACATACTCATCTCCTCGATGGCGATAATCTTGTACATGATTCAATCTCGGCTGTTTCCTGTGCAGTTGCTACGGGCACAAATTCATTTAATGCGGGACTCATGATTGAGGGCCTGTCTGTTCTCGCGACGATCACCAATAATGCGTCCATCATAGCATCGTGCGTTCATGTTTTTGCCTTCGGTTTAATGAGTAACCCGTTATTTTCGTAGCTGACCCATTTACAGACTAAATGATATAATCGCGGCCACTATTTCTAACCCTGCGTTTCAAACGGATGAAGGGATCATCGCGCGCGGAGGCGAGTATAGTTCGATAGTGCATTTCTCGTATCTACTCATCCCTCGGAACCTGGGTCCATAGGTTCGAAGCTGGGCGACATGTATATCGTTCGTGGACTGGCTGCGGCATTTTCACGCGGCTTTCTTTCACCCGAGATCCGCGAATTTGTGCAGGGTTATCTGGGCGTACAGGTCTCTCCTGCGGTATTGATTTTATCTTCTATGACACTAATGGAACTATTATATTTAGTTCAACGCAGTTATTGACTTCGCGCGGTCGGGCAATATTTATGCTGGCGCGTGGACCGGCCCACCTAGCTCATCTTTTTCGCAAGCAAACCAAACCAGCGCACTGAGTACCTTGATTTCGGCAATATCCTTTCCCGATAGCTCCACTTCTACGCCAACCCCCGGTGCTTCTCCCTCAACTACTCACTCACCTGCCACTCTTAGGGGAAAAACTCGAGCTGTAAATGCTGCTGCCCTCGCCGGTGGTATTGTGGGAGGTTTACTGCTGATTTCCTCCGGCATTCTCAGCTGGTTCATTCTCCGGCGTCGTTCACGGAGGCGAAAAGATGCATTTAATGATAGTGACGACGCCTCAATATTACCAGCACTAGCTCCGAGCCTTCGACCGCAATCCCCACTTCTCCGAACGCGCCCTCTCCCTTCACCCTGGGCAGCGAAAGTCGGTATATTGCCCACACCACCTCCTCCCATTCCGTCTTCCACATTGGACACATATAATCCAACGAGTGCGTCGAGGAGCGACACCCGCGCACCGCTGTCTCCGGACGAGCTACCGACGACGGAGCTTGTCAGAGTGCTGAATGCCAGACTGCGAGGTCGGCAGTGGGATGGAGAGGAACCACCGCCGCAATATGGCCGCGACAGGTAGCGAGGTCATATAATTCATTATGTACTTGATATACATAGAGAAATAAACAGTTAACCGTGACAAGGATCGTACATGGGGGGGGGGTATATTATACTCGCGTGGTCCACAACATGAACAACGAGTTTACGGAATACAAACATGTAGAACTATCCGGGTGGCTATCCATCTAGAAATCTACAAGATGCAAACTGAGCACGACACCATTCCAGGGGATCGAGTATACAAGACGCTGGCTTACTGTGGACTGGCCGGCCATCTAAATGGCTGGATCTCCGGTTAGAACCCTGTGGGACCTGACCACAAGCGGAGTTCGCAAGTGTACGGGAGGAGTTGTATGATCGAATCCAGAGTCGTTGCAAGGTACTGGGCTAACGAGGAGACTGCGAATGACTTTAAAAGAGTACACAATATCTATTCAGGTAGGGAGTCCTCAATCGTAATATCAGGACTGTGCCAGCACGCCAATGAAGTAAAAAATATCCCAACTAGACATATTGTTTATATGCTCGCGAGCTGAAGCGCTGAAGGATAATGAAATGAAATGAATGGCAGGCATGGTATACATGAATACAGCTATTGGAGAGCGGCTATCTTCATCTGCTCGAGATCTTCCCAGCACTGGAAGCCCATATACTGAAGGCAGATCATCCCAAAAACTCTGCCTCGCTGCAACGTGCATGAGCTTCATAGAGCGAATGCAAACCGGGCAAATTGTGCTGGGCAGTTCTTCCCACTCGGAGGTACCCCATATTTCGAGTGGCTGGCAGCCCAACTCGTACAGTCTCCCATCGGAGTATCTGCGCTCGCTGCAGCGAGCGTGGAAACATCGACTACCGGTGTGACACCCCGGAAGAGACTCGGGGTGCCATAAAAATTGTAGGATCGTGGACGCAGCCTCGCGTTGGCGGCACGATCCATCGAGGAATATCTCGAGGTCCGCTTCGGTGAGTTTGACGACGCGGTCTTGAAACGTGACGCCCCTAGAGAGAACTCGCGAGGAGTGGGAGGCGGCTACGCAAAGGGCGTAGAAGGCAGTTGGAAGCACCCATAGAGCCGAGACCTCTCGGGGGCGAGGCTGATCAACACGATGATCATGCTGGGCTCTACAGTCCAGGAAGGACTCAGATTGGTCCACATATCCAAAGACGAGGGATAGCGAGATGAGAGATGGACGAGAGCGCGTCTGCGCAAGTAATCGACGAGGTATTTGTTGCTGAGCTTCAGGACACCATGGATCGTCTCGAAATCAGTTTCGGAAGGGTATGGTTCGAAGAATCTGAGATATGGGTGTTAATTGTGTAGGGAAAAGTTTTGAGGAAGCATAGGCACTCAGAGTCAAAAACAGCTCTCAGAAAATTGGTGGCGTCGGCAGGATGATCATGCAGTTGCACAACCGGACAACCATCGACCATTTCTGAAGACGGCGGCTGGGGAATCTGTAGCATATCATGAAATATGGGCGATTTCGTCGCGAGGATTTCCCCCGATACACGGAAGAGCAGATTTCCAGCTCGGATGACCAGCCCACAGTCGTTAAACCACAGTTCATTGACCCGACGAGGTGAAGAGCAGAGCGACTGGGTCCCTGAACTAGGCAGGCCGCGAGATAACTGTGAGTACATGGCAAAAGGTGGCAAGGTGGCACTTGGGTGGCATTCAAGAGGAGAGGATATCGATTGTGACATGTCGTCACGTACTGTTATGTGACGCGACGGCACGGACCGAGCCGAGAACATATAAACGCAACTTGAACGAGGAAGCGCCGACTTCGTCGGCAACGACCTTGCTTGAAAATCTCGAATTGATTTTGTTATATCATATGTACATCGTTTTCGGTAGGTAAGGTTTTGGCATATGAGTAGTGTGGAGGTAAGGTACGAGTTAGAGCCACTAAAGCGTCTGGCTAGAGAGACTAGTGTGGAGAAAGGCTTGAGATACTAAAGTTTTTTCTTTTTTGAGCGATTGGAAATTATAAGGTGATGAGGCTTTTGAATCCATTCAGTCTACTGTGTGGATGTTGAAACAGGATAGGAACATACTTCAGCGACGGGTTTTTTCGAGCCGGATAGAGAAAGATCGGAGCCTGGGTCGGTGGACATAATTTTGCGTTTACGCGGCGAGGACGATGGGGTTAAAAAGGGAGGTGCGGCAACGATGACTCGGATGGAATCGATGTCCGCTGCGAAACTGTCATGTCCAACAACACCTTCTTCTTCGGAGGCAATGTTCCAGTGTCTCAATGCAAAGGATGCACGGACAACGGCACCCATCAAGGTCTTCTTGTACTGTCCGGGCTGGATAAGTTTTCCAGCAATGTCGTACGCCGTGGGAAGTTGGGTTACACGGTGAGTGGAGGTCATATCGGCTAATGCTTCACGAGCTTGGATAGAGTTGACGGGCCAGTCTGCAATTTTAAATTTGCCTTCTGAGGAGTCTGGAACAGTAGTGAAGTTAGTCGAATATTACTTCTCAACGGTGGTGGAGTTAGCTTGCCATCATTCTGATCGTGGTCGATTTTCTGGTTTAATAGTTAGAAAGTTGAAAGTCAGTCATCAAAAGTATTACTGACCTCGAAGAGTACGTGGTGGAGTTTGATACTGGTTGTGGGTTTCTCTTTGGGATTGAGAACACCTTGTTTATCGTTGCCTTTGGTCTCTGTTTCCTGCATTAACCAACATACATTGTGGAGCACGGTGGGAAAATCAATTGCGAAGTTTGGGAGTGGCATCGGGGAGAGGTCAGTTTTAGCTCGTCGAAAGACTTTGTATATGTTGTGGGACCTTTCCAATAGCCGTCTTCTACTGGCCAGAAAATTTCCGGCGAGATCAACGCTATCATTGTGAGGGTAGCGGGAATGAGCGGTGTGATGGGGTCAGGCAAGGTGCTACCACTGGCATCATCAGTGGTTTGCGTCTGGGACTCGGTGGAGTCTGTGGGCTGAGCAGCATCATGTGCAGTAGCTGAAGCTTTAGTGACGAGGCAGGTTTTTCTGCCAATTCGACGCCAAATGACTTTGTCGCGGATGGCGGTCGTTCCTAGATAGAGTGAATCTTGAATTAGTTTATTGCGGAAAATGTGCATATCCGACATCGTTGTAGAGGATGGTGGGCAAGAGTCAAAGACGAAGGTGTGGTAAATAAAGAGAAACTTTGCTAACTTTTCCGTTTGTATGACAACGAAAATTTCTCGGTACTAGATTCGGGATAGCAGCGGGACTCTAAGTCTCTTCAACCTCTATGTCGCAGCTCTGGACGAGAAATAATTTGGTTGTTGAGGGATTTTGACAATGATTTGTTCATGAAAAGTCATGATCCAGTGTTGTTGGCAGAGGATGACAGGCTGGAGGCACTGAACTTGCAGACACAGAGATGGTGGGAAGCAATCCAGAATCGTAACAATACAGAAGTAGCAGAGTGTCAAGATGAAGCAGTGAACGGCGACTTGGAAGCCGATGTATAATTAACTTGATTAGTCATACACGGAGAAATTTCGGCAGCGGATCAAGTCGGGTGGTATGAAAAGTGGTGCAATTATGAGTTTGGAGAGACCTTGTCAAGCAAGGTAACAGCCCCAACTGGTCTCTCCTAGACAGACTCGTACCTCTCTAGTTGTAAGCCCCAATGCCGTCAAAGTGGACAGTATCAACACGGTCTCTTTGGGGTCGGTGTACCCAAATATGTCGAACTATCGACCACGCTATCCGAATCTCACGGCAACAATTTGTGGATCTCAAGAGTCGAGAGCCAAAGTCTATCGCAAAATGCTACTTGCAGCGACGTTGGTGGACGAAATATTGATCCTGTGGAGCAATAAAATTGCGTCTATGATTCTAGCTAAATTGCTTCCCGGAATTACTCCTAAAGCAATCGAGGGTGATCGCGCGAAGTTCGTTATCCTACCACGCTTGCAATTAGTTGAGGGCCAACAGAACTACTCCCGCACTCTGTTTAATTTTACGCATTTTGCAATCACGGTGAATTCCTGCCCATTATATTTTAGCTAAAGGTTATCAGCTGTCTTGGGGCTGCTGGCTCCATAAGATAACGGTATCTGATACAGGTTAATATCAGGTGTCCCGGGTTTTCTTGTTTTCCAGTCCTACCTCTTCCTTACGCGTTCGTTTTGGGTCGTTTTCGCTCCCTGGGATTATAACACCGGATCTTGACTGCCTGCGAAAATTCCTGGTACCGACTCTCTCCAAATCAGAATTAAAACTTGTCTATTGCATGCGCCTTTTTGCCGGATCAGCGAACCGGTCGCTAAGCTACACCGTGACAGATCATCGGACCTGGAGACCTGAAGTCCGAAAAAGGTCCGAACCTCCTGCAGATTCTGATTTCAACAAGATAAAGTGACCGCTTTCAACCTTCTACTAAATGTCTAGATACAAGAAAATTCCTGGAGGGCCATCCAATGGCTGTAAATATTTTGGTAAGAGCTACCACTGTCAACTTTAACGGACTCAGAACTGTGACTCTGACCTTGGGGAATGCCCGTAGGGCCATCACAGAGCAACTGCTGGCTATAAATTAATTGTTAACTGGTCCAGCTGTCTAGTAAGGTGTACTTGGAGGTACCAGGGGATGCCCGGAGGGCCTTAGTATAGTATATGGGGCTAATTTTTCGGCAGCACAAGAGAAAAAATCCCACAAAGCGAAGTTGCTCACTAACTATCTAGCTTAGCCTAGCTATTTGTAACTACTCACATCCACTCCTTTCATGCAGTGAGTGATCCGGCTTGATCGGATCACTCAGCGTTTTGGCATCTGTGTCCATCCCACAACCCGCAAATCGAAAAGCTGGTCTCCCGAGTCGCGAAGGTGGTCTCGAATTCTGCCCATCTAGCGCCAAGACAGTACTAAATCTCCACTTACCAGAAATGTACCCGACAAGGCAATATCTGGCTCAAGACTTGCTCAGGACACGGACAAGTTCTGTGAGTCCGTGACGAAGATCTGGATTCTGGACGCCGGATGGTATTTTGGCATCTCTGACCGCTCCTCGCCGCCCGGCGTCGGCTGTGTCGACCGCACCCGAAGAGATCCTTTCATCAGTAGAATGGAGATTGCCGCAGCTGCGCCAAACTCGCGAGAAATTCAAGAAAAGCTCAAGACTTTCAGTAACTCACTTGACTGTTAGCTCCCGCGTAAGCTCAACAGCAGATTTATGTTTGATTTGTGAGTCGAGTCCCAGTCGCGGGTGCCTGATTCTGCCCAAGGCCTGAGGCCTGATGCCTAGCAGCCAATTGAGCTCATGGTATTCCGCTTCTTAAAACCTCTCAGCGTTCTGTGTCGAAATGCTTCCTCTTGTCCTCCTCGCCTACCTTGCAACTGCCAGGGCATATTTCTGGCCGTCCACGCAGCTAGATGCGCTCGAATCTGCGCCGTGGAACCAGAATGGGCACAACCGCCAGCTCATAGCGGCATTTATCCACCCTTGCAATACCTTTATCTTTTCCGGGGCCGGCTTGGGCAGATCTGATGTAGCCGACTGGGTACGCACGGTGAGCGGGTCGGCTTTTTCGCCAGTTCAGGAACTTAGCGGGAGAGGCATATCACGATATGGCCACACACAACGCCGAGGACGGCACTGGGGTATGGACGCGTCCATTCGCTTTAATCAGGAGCGCTCCTGCGGAGGTATGTCGTGCGCCGTGGTGCAGATATCTCGACTTCAGCTCACACCTCCCTTTCGCAGAATGCAGGCGACGGATTTTCCAACACTCTTGCCGCGCTCATGGCCCAAGCCAACCGTTATGTTTCTAGTCCGTCCAGCCCTGATTTTGGAAATTCCCTTATCTCATTTTGTGCTGGTAGTTGCTGACGCACTCGTGGCGGGAACAGTCATAGCCATCGAGAACTGATAATTATTATTCCTGCTCTTACCTCCATATGCTGAAGTAAATGGACTGCCCAGCGGTGGTCCTGAAATTGCGTTCCGCGGTGGGCACGTGGATGCAATGGAATGCGGCCCCCCTGCCGTTCCTGAGCCGGACCAACTCTTGAATCGCACCTTGCCTCCTGTTCCCGCCAGGGTTTAACCCCCACGGAAATGATTGGTCTAGTCGTATGCGGGTGCGCGCTGTATTATTTCAGCATCTCACTTTTATCAGGCACTCATCTGGCGGCGTTGAACACGCGCCCTTTCCGGGAATCGTCCCAGAAATGAACGACCCCAGTAACGGAAATCTGGGGCGCATTTCGACTCAAACGACGTCAAGTTTGACAACAACGTGTAGGTGGCTCGACTATTTTTTTGGTACACACTGACTGTCGCTTAGCGCAACAGAGTACATTTCCGGCACCACACAAAATCCCCTAGTTGAATGACACGACGAATTCTGACAAACGGATATTCGCCAGTGACGGTAACAGCACTATGCAAGCGTGTGTTTTCTCTGTGGTGCGCCAAGTACCTCGCTTACCGGCATGCAGATTCGCTGACTCGCCAGAACTCTTTACATCGATATGCAGGGGCCTGTTTGCGCGCGCGCTAGACACAGTACCGCGTTCAGTACAGCTCACCGAGATAATCAGGCCCTTTCCCGTCAAGCCCACTGGTATAGATCTCGTCCTCGATGGTGACGTGTTGAATTCCCGGGTGAAGTTCGGGTATGTTTTGAATGAACTCTCTGAACCACTAATTCTAAAGTACCTTAGTTCTGGGATATGACTGCCAACCCCCGACCGCACCGTGCGCCTCCTCTGGGATGATCTCGTTGGAGGCACGAACAATGTCTCCTTGCTCGCCTCAGGTGTGTCCAGTGCGATCGGCGGTCGTTATAACGCGGCGTGGTACCAGCTCAATTCTACTGAGGACAACGCCCCGTTCCTCTCCGTCGACGCAGTGGCCGGTATCACAAGCATGCGGTTCATCGTAGATAATAAACTGGAGGACCCGGGCGGGCTCGGATTCACGGTGCAAGATGGTGTCGTATTCTCCAATTCCTCTTGCCTCACTTCGAGGAACCCTATGCAGGGGCGGTTTGAGGCCGCGGTGCGTGGGGTATTACATGCATACCCAGATGATTGACACGATGGGGCAGGTGCGCAACTGAAGGCGCCGCGGCAGATCCGGATGCTCCATACTCGGTCTGGAGCGTCGCCCTCAACAACAAATTCGCGACGTACAACGTCGAGGCTATCGTCGATGGCGCCAAGATTGCGTGGACTGCCTAATTTCCCACTTTGCGCATCGTAATGTGAGGAAGCACCGGAGCGCAAATATGCTAGGCATGGATTTTCCTCGCTTATTTTATTCACATACCGAGTAAGCAAGTCTCGGAACATCCGTTCTTTACGATATTTTATGGTATAATAATATATCCAGTTGCCGCCAAGTGGGTGACTTCCCGTAAGCTTGTTATATTCCAGGAGATTATTTTCGCAATTTCCGCCGTGATGCCGACGACACCTGTCAGGACCCCATCACCTTAACGGGGTGAAATATATTCTGCCATCATTCGAATTTATTCAAATCTAGAGGAAGGGTCCCCCCCCCCTCGAATAGATTATTTGAGCTCCCATTATCCGTTTGGGACGAAAATGATTGACCATCACCGCCAAACCACTCCCGTCACAAACTCTCCGCTACCCAGTTGACGCCGAACGGCGTCAATTGCACACACTTGAGTCAGTACATTAAACTTGACAACATGGGCAACCGTCCTCCGCCCTCATTCACCCCTTTCCGGCATTTAACGGACCTCAAAATGATTGTTTTTTACCATTGGATTCCTGCGAGAAGTCTGCAGGATGCGGCAGGAAGACACCTCACCTCTCTAACAGCTCACTGTGCACAACTCCCCCAGTCCATTGCATCCTGAAGCACAGGATTTTTCACAATCTAATCAACTAAATGTATTATTTTGCTTACGGGAAACATCTGCAGTGTGAATAAACGCGATTATAGTGCCCATCAATCCCATCACTGGCACCCCGAGAAATTGCGCCAGAATATTTTAGTCTTACGGGAAGTCTCCCAGTGAGAAGTGTGAATTTCTTTCCAGACGCAGAATTTTAGGAATAAAGATGGCGGGGCAATCCCAAGTTTGCCTGAAAGAAAACTAAGGACGGAGAACGTCATACATCCCAATTCCCACAACATCCATCCCCTCAAGGCGTTTACTGCAACATCCTCGCAACTGAAAATCGACGACGCCATTCCAGTGAAGATATTCCCAGACCACGACCAGAAAATACGCATCTATTTCGACCAGATTTTACCCTGTGATATATATACAATTTGTTTAATATGGGCGTCCTTCAAAGCCGGAAGATGAAATGTACTTGCTCAAGCGCAACATAAATAAATCCAGAGCGCACTGTCCTTTGTCAACCTGGTAACTGTTCGCGGACTTTGTAGCTAAGAACAAGATATGCAGATTTAAGCGGCACGAAGTGGCGTACAAGTCAAAGCGGAGGAAGCCGTCACAGAAAATGGCCAAGTAAGTTAATATACACAGCGCGCGGTCATATACCGAGTATTACGATATCCGTACGGCTTTGAGAACACAAACCTACACGTACACTCTCGACAATACATAAGCTCCGAGTGAAAAGAGAAATCCCGAACACGACACACAGTCCAAGCCCAGAAAGAACCCACTCGGCCTCTGGTGCATCAGGAAGCACGGTGGAAGGGAGAAGCGCTGGGTAGGCAGGGATACCGAGCGCATCGCCTCATGTCGCTGGCGCGTCGTAGCGCCTGTACGCCATCTCGTCAGAGAGCGCGTACCCCGCATTCTCAGCTCGGGCTTGAATATCCGCCCGTTGTATAGCAGCCTGCGCGAAAGACGGTACGCGAAGATAGCGGGACGCGAGGCGGGGAATCAAGATAGGAGGCCGGAGGCGAAGGTACGCGCGAGACCTGAGGACTTGGAGGAGAAAAATTATCATCACCCGCACGCAGGTCCGTCGATAGACAATAGGACGAACGCCCGAGCGCTCAGTCCGCACCGCCCCGGTACTCGTGTCACTCAACCCTTTCACCTATGTACACGCCATGGGATCGCGGCTCTGGACGACGAGGATAACGGGGGCTGCGCACCGTCGTACACGTTTACAATACGACGTGTCGGCATCGCCGCTCCCCAGTTCCCATCCCCCGTCCGTATACGCGGATGCGGCGGGAAATCGGGACGGGCGCTGGGAGGGACTTGCGAGGCGTCATATCACGGGGTCAACATGCCCAGTGCAGCGCAAGACGGGCGATACGCCTTGACAGCGGAGGCGCAACGCGGCGGGGAGGCTAGTGGCGAAGAGGGGGGTTAAGACCAGAAGGCGCGCGGTCTACAGATGGTGGGTCACCAAAATTGGAGCAAGCAGGACTCGCTGTTGGCACCGCGCAGAGTAGCAGATTTATCGGAGGCGAAGTCTGGGGCGCGACGGGGAAGCCTTGGCTTGATCACCCAAGACGGAAGGTATGGGAGTCCAGGGGCGGAACGCCCCGCGTCTTGCAGACGAGCATCGCGTGATGAATCCCAGAGTTGGGGCGTGGGCGGGAGTGGCACTAGAGGGCGGACGGTGCTGGATGGGCACGATGTCGGGGCTCGTTACCGTGGGGCGGCAGAACCAAGAGGAGCAGGAAGGGAGTAAGCAGGGCTGGTCGCTGTCGGAGGGCGGGGGGTGGCGTGGCTATGACGGGAGAGAAGAGTCGCGGTGGATGGTCAAGAAAGTCGTTCGGGTTAAGGCTACGATTGGGAGGTGCTCGGGAGTATTCCATCGACGCGGTGGTGGAGGCGAGTAGGCAGCCGGAAAGCGCTAAGAGGTCGGGGGCATCCGCCACCAGTATGCTGCGCATGTCAGCGCAGACGCTGCTGGCATGCGCCCGCATCGTCACAGGCGTGCTCTCCGAGACGGTGGACACGGGTGGATGGAGTAGGCGCTAAGGAAGTGCCGTGGGCCTGAGCTGGACTCAAAGAAACTTGAAGCAGGGATCCCAGCTAAACGCGGGCGGAAGGGCGACACGGAGAAGAATAGGGCACAGAGCTACGGATTACGAAGTTGGGCATTGTTTTTTTCGAGTGACGTCGGTTTGCTGCCGATCGTGTTCCGATTGAATCCGATGTTGGCGATTTGTCCCGATCTGGTTCAATCCGCGGTGGCGACCTCCGGACTTAATCTTAACACCAGTTTTCTGTTTGTGAGAAGTTTGTGAGTGCAATGCATCTGCAAAACATCAACGAAAAGTCTTTAAAAAAAAGAAATTCCCCCCACCTTTAGGTAAGGGTCATAGGGCGCCCTATTTTCAGGACTTGCAGTAAATCACATTTTCGTCATTACACGTGAGTTAGCAATGATTCATAGTCGGTGAGAAATCCATTTTACCACCACTTCTTCAGCATATCCCCTCAGCCATTGGTTGTGGTTCCGCTTCGTAATCCATGACATAATACATTGAGATTGAGATGCTTCATCATGAACTCTTTTCGGCTTCACCAGCTCTTAGGCTGGGCAGCCCATTGTTGCTCCTGGTTCTGCATTTTTGGAACCACAACATAATAAATGTAGTGACCTAATTTACACTAGCAGTTACCGAGTCCGCGCCATCTTCGTCGCTTCGTTACTTCGCTTAGGATCGCGAAAGTTCGTCACTTTGATGGGATTCTGTGAAATTTCGTGAGTTCAAGGAAATTTCGGCGAATGTTCGTCACTTTCCCAGGATCAACGTAACCCCTGCTTGTCGGCACATCACAGCATCACGGTGTGCCGAGCTCGGCCGGTTAGGTTCGGGTCAGCTGGTTAGAGTTAGAAGTTAGCGGTTACTGGTTTTGGTTCGGGTTAGTGGTTCAGGTTAGTGGTTTTGGTTTTGGTTAGCGGTTAGGGTTAGTAGTTAGTGTTAGGGTAAGGTATATGGATGAAAAAACACGCCCAGGACTTGTGTGAAACAACAGTGATGGCCGATGTTCCGGGTATTTGAACGTGCCGAGTTGAAACTACGAACTTTCACAGAAACCAGCCAATGTGACGAACTTTCACACATTCCCATCAAAGTCACGAACTTTCGCGGTCCTAAGCGAAGTAACGAAGTGATGAAGGTGGGTATGACCCGAAGTTACCCGTGCTTCGCTATGGTCGGAATATTATAAAGATTTTGAGTAAATAGTTGCAAGAGACAGAATAATAGTGGGTAGTACAATGAATACACAACCATGAGTCGAGGTACCTTCACCTTTGTTGTCAGCCTCTTCTGTGGCACAATCATTGCGGTTTTGCGCTTCTTTGTAGCTGGCTCACCGGACTTCATGTCAGTGTCCTGCCTCCCCATGAAGCCAGTGAATTTGAGGTGTGCTGGTGTTCCAATACTGGAAAGAACTGAAGTCAGAATGATAACAATTGGGAGGGCTTTCAACTTACCAATTTTATTCGGACTCTGCTCTGCCTTCGGCACAGATGCCGAGTGGGGCTTTTGGCCCAGGAAGACCACTTGGTCAATGTCGAGAAGAAAGTGTTTGACTGTATGTCATTGTCCTGCTCAACGCCGGTGAGAAAGCCAGTCACAGAGACAAACTTTCCTTT
Organism: Mycena rebaudengoi; assembly: GCA_029282285.1. Classification (NCBI taxonomy): domain Eukaryota; kingdom Fungi; phylum Basidiomycota; class Agaricomycetes; order Agaricales; family Mycenaceae; genus Mycena; species Mycena rebaudengoi. Next base: position 34,433 of record JARJCX010000280.1, read on the forward strand.
GTTGGGCTTGGGCTTGTAACTCTGGAAACATGGGGTGTTGGGAATGAAGCAGTGCATAGGGAAGCATTCTGTACTCCACATTGCAGAGATATACTGCTCTACAACGACGTTGAAGGTGGCAGTGTCCTTGTTGATATTACTGGAAAGACCGCAGACCTGAGTGAAGGCAGGTTGGCTAAGAGAATTTTTTTCTGGTGATCTGAGGGGAATGAGCTTTATTGTGTCGTCAGCACACAGTAGTTATAAAATAGGTGCCACAGTACACCCAGACAGCGTCCCCAAGTACTGGTAATCCATAGGACCTAAATCTTGAGAATAGACCTCAGCAGTGGGCAAGGTGAGTGTAACCTAATCCTGTTAGAATATGCACAAAGAATAGATGGAAAGGCTGTACCGAGACCCACACAGCATAACAGCCAATTTCAGAAAAGTCGAGATTGTCCTGGTTGAAGTACAGTACCGAACAGACCCGATGAGAGCCGCTGGCTCAGAACTTGAAAGGTAGGCCTGCAGGTCAAAGACCACCGTCTTCGTCTTCGGGATGACGCGGGAGTTCTCAAGGACAGCAAGACCAGTGAAAGAAGACAGTGGATATGTGTGCATATGGGGTGATGAGTTGTGTTGAATGTTGAGTGGGAAAAATGCTGGTTGACTCCGAAAAGCTGCGTGGCTTTTAAGTGTCGGCGGTATTGCATCAGTCGAGACAGTTTTGACTTAGGTGCAGACTGGGGCTCGGTAAACTCACTAAAATATTTCGCCTACATCGTTTGACATGTTTCTTCAAGTCATGTTATCGTACACTCCACACTGTGTTTCAAAAGGTCACCCCACCGTGAATTGGAGCAGTGGAGCTGAGGAGTTTGACGTCATCCGCAGCGCTGGATGTCACCAGCCCCACTCGCCAAGGAGGATGTCGGCTAGAGTCGGTACACGCTGAAGGTGGTGTGTTTTCATCATTGCTGCGTGTGGGAATCTGCCGTCGCCGTGGGCTGCCTTCGTGGCACTCCCGTAAGCCACGTTGGAGGTGATGGGTGCGTTGCTGACGCCTATGGGGTGTGTTCGGAGGTGCATCTCGAAACGCCGGGGGTTCTATATAGCCCTATATAGGCCGCGTAGACCTCATACTCGCATATGACCTAGCCCTTTATCGAGAGTCCATGATTTCTACGGAGTGCTATATAGAGTCGCATAGAATCGGCTAAAATCACTCTACGCGGTCTTCGGTCTTCCGCAGTTATGCGAGCTTAACCGAGCTGTTATAATAACTGTCATCGCGTTGCCATAATCGGGCCAGGAGGTAGGTAGGTAGGTAGGATTACACGGCACGGTCCCGCTCAGGAACGCCGGGCCCAGGAAGTATCTAAGTGTACAAAGGCAATGCGTACACTAGTCCCTGGAGAATATGAAACGCGAAACAAATTTATTCGTGCAGCAGTACGGAATGTAGACTAAAGGGAAACGAGAGCGAGAGAGAGAATCGAAATGGGGAGTCAAGAACTCAGCCATAAACAGCGTACCCAGCGCACAAGAAGTGGTTCGACCATTGTTCGAGGATAAAACCAGGATACAGGCTGCCATAAAACTATCAAGACGGTCGATACACACAGAACAGACAGGCAAAAGATCCCAGATAACTTCAGAAATGACAAGGCTCAGGTTGAGGTCGAAGGTTTGAAGACGAGAAGAGGCTTGAATCTTTTGAAGCTTGCTTGAAGTAGCTTTGGGCCGGGGAACAGCGAAGGCGAGGCGGTGAGGGGGAAGAAGATGAGAGTGGGAGAAGAAAGCGTTAAGCGACTTGGGAGGAAGTGCACGTTTTATATGTTGAAGTTGATGCCATCATTGCCAAGCGCTGCGCTGCCATGCGGCCGCCTTCTTTCGCATAGCGTTTTGATAGCACTTGCCATTTGGAGCTGGATTCTACGCACCTACGGACTCTACGCGAGTATCAGCTCTACGCGGTCTACATAGACCTACATAGTCTGTGAGTACTACATAGAAAGCAGTATTCTATACAACTAAATCAGGTTTCCAGATGTGTGATAACCCAATTTCTGCTCAGTGAGGAAGGGAAGGGAGGTGAGATGCACTTGTATTAGTATGCCTCGGAACGGTGAGGATACAGCTTAAGTTGTCACAGTTTCGCCCTCAGTGAAAATAATAGCTGGAAAAGATTTTATTCAAGAAGACGACAGTACATGGGGTGCTGCAGACTTTGGTAGAGCAGGGTGGAGCAGCTGTTGGCAGCTGGGAAAAGGAAGTGGTGTGGCTGTGGAGTTGTTGTGGACTGTCTGTCTACGTGGGGCTTTGACGTCACTGGAGCTCGGGTTAACTCGGATCAAGTTTGACTCGAGTCAAAGGTGTTCGATTGTAATATAGATAAACGGGAAAGTTCAACTGAGCTTACCTTGAGCTTAGTGTTGGCCGAACGCGTTGTGAGTGTAAGACCGCAGAAGTAACTCTGAGTGGGAGAAGTCCGGAAGAGTCCGAGGAAGTGTGACCGTGCTTGGGATTTGGACATCAAAAAAAAGTTCTTTAGTAATCATTTTATATCATAGAATGATCTGAGAATCTTCCATGTTGAACCCCAATAAACAATTATAAAAGACCGCTGAGTTCAGAGAATTTCAAAGTTCAACAATAGGACAATATTATAGGGGTACTTTATTTGCCGAGCGAGTTTTGGGCCGGCGAAGATATGCACACCTTCGGTATGATTTTTGACTTTGACTGAGACCAAACTGCGAGCTTTGTGTTGCTAAAAATCAATCAATTTTGGTAGCGGGCTGGGCCGCTTGTCGGCCTTACCCGCTTTATTCGGTGTTATCGATGGACAAGGCCCTCGAGGTTCTCAATTAATAATTGACTCAAATTCAATAATCCATGTACCAACATTCAGGTCCCCGTATCTCAGGTCTCAGATCCGCCGCCCTCTTCCGGATCCAATCCATGAGCGTAATTAATAATGTTATCCCGTGCGGTTTCATTTGGGTCTTCCTCACAGTTGAGATACTCTATATACTGTAATTTTAAATTCAATTCGACAGGGGGTGTGACCCGTGACCACTTGAACCAATTCGAAAATTCGACACCTCACGAAATTTCGTGCGACACACGGCAAAATTTCGACACATTAGGGGAGTTCAGAGTAGACGTCGGCTGCCGGTGCAGAAATTTTCGGCGGCAGAAATCTCACGTGATCAGTCCATTCTTGGTCCATTTAATAGAAGGTAATGTAGGTTTGTTTGTACTGACCATTCTGCCATGTATCATTCAGACGATACGGTATAAAGCAAGTGTAGCAAGAGACTGAGTGGCGTGGAAGAGAAAAAGGGAAGTACCGGTTTGTGACTGATTACGTGAGATTTCTGCCGCCGAAAATTTCTGCACCGGCAGCCGACGTCTACTCTGAACTCCCCTATTAACCTCAAAAACTGCCAACATCGCGCTTTTTTGCACGTTTTGAACGCATTTCAACATGACAAACCGCTGGGTGAATTCGACAACCCCCTCTGTGATGCGTGACTGTCAAATTGATTTTAAAAATTACAGTACGAGAATTTGCATACTGTACGACCCTGTATGGGAGCAACACCTGAAGACCGTGACATGTCCGTTGCCTCTTTTTCAGGCAACGGAGGCACCGTGATCGTGACTGTTACTTGAAGAGGCAACCAAATAATTTTATTTTGGTGTTTTCAGCTTGGTATAAACATCGTTTCAGGACTCGTAAGAAGTAACGGAGAGCACATATCTCAACTAGGCTCCTTTCAAATGTTTCTACAGCTCTGTAATTTTTTTAGCAATTTATTTCCAAAGGTCATGATTTTTTTCGGGCAACCAGTCCACAATGACCGTGACCCTGGCAAAAACAAGCAACGCAACGGCCCCATCGTGACCATGACCGTTGCTCCCCTACAGGGTCGTACAGTACCATGGCTGCCGCTGCTGCCCGGCTTTCAATTTCCAATGACAGCTTACTGGGATAAGCCGCAGTGAATTATCAAATCCACCGGTAGTGTTATTTAGCAATTGTGAGCAGATATTTACTTCTGCCGTCAAATAACCGTGCATGTTCTTTTGCTTCTGCTTGAAAGCGCTTTTTCGTCTTCTCAATCGCTACCATGAGTCACTCCCAGGCACACCACAATTTCTCAAGGTAGTCGAACCCAAGTCGGGTAATCAGCCAATAATCAACTCGCAATGCAAGACACAAAGTTCAGCTATTGTTGACTGACTACTTTACAAAAATACGGAAGCAGTGTTTGGCAGGAATATCCGTTGACAATCTACTCACAGCATCTCGTCGGCAGCATTGTGGTTCAGAGGACTCTTAGCAATCGCTTCAAGAGTGGCATCCACGCTCTCGGGATCCACGAAGATGCCGGTTAGCTTACTCGTCCCCATCCACGTCTGGATTGCAACAACGCTGGTGGCCAATTGTCTAGCTGTGTGATGCACGGAAAGGACGTCTCCTTCGGCGGCCAGCTTAGACAGAGCAGTGGCAAGATCAAGAGCACTGTTCTGGATGTCCAAGATGTGCGTGGCCATTGGGCCCAGGATCTTCGTCTGTGCTTGCAAGACCGGATCGAAGCCATCAAGCTGGGTTTTCAGGTCAGCAAAGTGACCTAGCTCGGCGCTAATTCCGTTGATAACGGCCTGGACTTTGTCGATGTCTGCCTGAGTCTCGGCTATTTCAGTGTTGGCATCACCGATCTGGGTGTCTGCATATGCTATGTTAGGGTCATCCCCAGCCGGCCCCCGGTGTGTCATCACGATGACGTGATCTCGCCAAGGCTCGCTATTCCGGGTACCGGCTGGGCTCCCCCGTCGCCTGTTTTGGTGATGAGGATTTTCCCTGCCAATCAAGAGGTCCAGACTTTGAAAAAAAACATCGAAAATGCTCGGAAAAGTGTCCCGAAGTGTCCTAATCAAAGTGGGATAACTTTTGAATCCCTATCAAACAAGCTAAACATGTTTTTTGGGTGCAAAATGAGCTGTAGCACGTCCAAGCGGGCAAAAATCATAACGCAGGCAGTAAATATATATTGTGCAGAGTCTATACTACATTAATGGCCAGTCCTGTGGTACTCAGAGGTATGGCAATAATTATTTTCGTATCTACGGGCATTTTGATGGACTGATTTGGAAAATTCCGTGTATCGTTATTATTTTGCCCAAAAAACAAGTTTAGCTCGTTCGATAGAGAATCGAAAGTTGTCCCACTTTGATTAGGACACTTTTCAACACATTTTCGACGTTTTTTTTAAAGTCCCGACCTCTTGATTGGCAGGGAAAGTGTCCATCACCAAAACAGGCGACGGACCCGCCCAGTCCGTTGGCAGGGTGATCCTCTTGTTTATGTTTGCTCTGATGTTGCTCCTGTTTGTTCTCCTTCCTAATCCGTATTTCCGCCCGCTGTCTTATCACCCGCGCCAACGTAGACTGGTTCACGAGTCTACTATGGCCTCACTGAGATCGCCCCAGTCGCCGATTTCGCCGAGGCCGAGGGTGAACACGTCACGTATGATCTAATAGAAACAGATCGGTCTCGGGAAAATCGTGGTGCAAATTGCGCACTCTGATGCCCTCAGTTTCGTCCTTCGCTGCTTTGGCATTCCGTTTCACCTGTTCAATGACACCTATCTGGTACTGGAATTTGTGAAAGTCGCAATTTCATTTTGATGGTCCTTTATTAGCTTCTCATCGCCCGCCTGGAGGACCTGCGCCTATTTTCGGATCGCTTCCACACGCGTAATCTTCAACTGGACTGCCGACTGTCACCGACTGGCCTTTACATTTTTTCACGAGAGAGGTGTTATCGCTCCCAGAGGCTTTGGAAAGGGCTTCCACTGAGAGCGCAAGAGCCTTCATACCCGCAACTGCTTCTTCTGCAGGGACATGCAGCTCCGTGTTGAGCCTGGTGGACAATGCCGTGACTGAGGCAACAAGGGCGTGTTCTGCTGCACAATCGTTGTGATGCTGTCTGAGACGACTTTGGCCTCAGCAACCAGTTGATCCAGAGGGATAACGACCCCCGCTTGATCACCTAAAGGCTCGCACGATGCCAAGTCGCCGACAACACTTGCGGGAGTCCACAAATTCTGGGAACTGACACGCTGCTGGAGGATCTTCGGACACTCGACAAGGTTGGTTCAACATTAATTCCCCTGACATGAAATTCTCGCACCTTGTCGGAATTGCCCAATATACGTGGGCATAACTGGCGGTCGCGGAAGGCTCGCGGAAAGCTGCTATCGCGCAGTCGGTTTGGACCCGTGTCCACTGGCATACTGCGAAGGAATCAATGATTCAGTATTACGCGGCCGATGAGGCACACCTACGAGATGTAGAGGAAGTCTGCCTCGCAACTCAATTGCATGAGTGATCTATCCTGCTCCTGCGCATAAATGCTAAAAAATTGTCAGATATCAAACCATCGCAGCATCCGCAACGGCATACTCAATGTGCGGTCCTTGCTGAGAAACAGCGGCCATGCTACGGAACCCCGGAACCAACAACCTGCCGAAAGGGAAGTAAATCCAGGGATGTTATTTAACGGCCTCGTCTTAAAACACACCAAGTCCCATGCCACCTGTCGTCCAGAGTGGCGTACAGCTCTCGAAGTTGGTTGTTGGGGGGGGGGGGGGGATATACTATACTCGCGTGGTCCAAATGTCTGAACAACGAGTTTACCGAAGCCGAAGACAAACAGGTAGTAATGTATGGGTGGTTATCCTTACATAAACTACAAGATGTCGACGGAGCACACACCATTCCAGGGGTGACCCTAAATTTATACGTAGATTTTGCCCAGGGAGTTGATACTCTCACCATTGTCTTTCCCGCTTCGACAAATCACTCATTTTAATACTTTAAAAAAATAAGTACAAGTTTTTGCCGGGAAACGCTACGGCTCACAACCCCAAGTAATAAATATTTTTATTCCTCGCTCCGTTTGCTCTGTAGGTATGTGACCGTATGTCCTGATGCGCCATCCATGGTTGTGGATGGCACGAGGTTTTGCGCAATGCGCACCAATACGCGGCAACCTCTTCATTGGCCCTCTGCTGATTGACTACAATAACCATTCAGGGCTCTGCGCATCAATGACTTGCAAGAACTCAGACGGCAGGCATCAAGCTCTCACAGCCACTGATGGCTACTAGAGTGGTCGCCAGACAAAAAATGTAATACAACTCAACGGATGCGTATTTGAGAAATCTGTTCCGCAGCTCTGTTTGAAGGTATTCTGCTACGACCCTCCCAAATTTTCAGAACAATCGGCGTAACATTGAAGGACCTTTGCGTTGAATCCTAGTGTCTCAGGACATTTTGAGGGCATAAAAGTTACATAAAAGTGAAGTTGAGAATATAATCTGATGATAGAGAGGCTACAGCTATTATACAAGGCACTACAGGTATCATGGCTGGACTTGAAAGCCAACTTATACACGGAGGAAAGGAAAGTGTCGAGACGAGTTCACAAAGAGCCAGGGAGACAGAGAACAGCAGAGAAGACACAGGAAAGGCGGAAAGAAACGCCCTTTGCAAGCAGACAGTAGGATAGATTGTGCGGCAGGGCACGGTGTCCGCGGTATTCTTTAGTCACATATGCAGCTCACTTACCTTTTAGCCCGCGATGACATGCGTCCAGAAATTTGCAGTGGAATTTAGGCAGGAGTATTGCACGAAACCCGCCTGCATTACAAGCCTTCTCGAGGAGGGATTTCTCGTTTTTGAAATCTGGCTGGTTATACAAGACATGACGGCAGTATATATGCATATCCGGCTTCCCGAGACCGCAATGCAAGATATAATTGTGCTTGATTGCAAAAGAGGATACCGTATATAGAAGCGCGCAAACGGCGCAGATATTTTGGGTAGGGTACAAAATACCGGCTGACAGATCGCAGTGAGGTACAGGCCACAAAAAATGGAAGGAATACATTAGGACATGGAACTGCAGTGTGTACGGGCACGCCAAGTACGGGCGGGCAAAGTAGGCTCATATATAAGATGTAGGGTATGAGAGGAGAGATATCGGGACAAAGAATAGAAAGAGATGCTAAAGAGAAACGTGCGCAAAGGGCGCCAGGCAGGGAGAAGCGAAATCTCCCTCTTCTCGGTTACACAAGCCGCTGCCTGCATAGGAAGACCCTGTACCTCTAGCTGGAAAGTGCCTGCCTAGTGGTGGAAATGCACCGCCGACGAATGAGAATGGTCTGCGGGCGGAAAATGAGACGGCATCCGGGGGGGACGCCGATGGCATTTCCGCGCTTGTAGTGAGGGGCTTGGCTCGAGCGGAGATCGTCGGGCGAAGACGTTACTGCAAAGGAAAAAGAGGTCAGTAGCAAAGATTATTTGATCGCGGCAAAGGAAAAGACGACGTGGAACACGAGACGGGAGTTCAGCGACAAGAGAGGGGGTGACGAAGACAACAGGGCGAATCCTCAACACGTCGGAGCAAAAAATAAGGGCGATAAAAGAAAGTCGAAGAAATAATCGTCGCGAGGCACAGCCACATCCCACGACGACGAACAGCTCCAGGACGACGAGGAACAGCCAAGAGCACCCCACAATCACGGGGGTGGACCGGGTGGTGCATGGAGGTATCGAGCTCGTGTTTATATACTCCGCAGGAAGATAGAGGCAATACCAATGAAACACGAGGTGAAATGCGAGCTCACTGGTCCTCCGTCGATGTATGTACCGACTCATTTGTCTGATGTCCATCCAGAAAGCGACGGACGACGACCCGGGGTATACAGCGCGCACGGATGAGGTGAAGAAACGAAAACTCCAGTAAGCGGGAATGCATATCTCGGCGAGTCGGAGACCGCCGACATCCGTGAGCTCCACATGAAGAATTGCAGTACACCTGAGCATGGCACTATGATCTATCATGGACCCCTAGTCAGAGGATATCCGTGATGCATAAATGCCTCTAAGCAGAGGCGGATTTTGATATATCACCCCAGCTATCCTGCCATATATTACACACTGATTGTCATGTACATACTATATATAGACGGTGATGTACTCGAGGTCGCCGCCATCGTCTACAACGATGAGCTCGATGGGTGCTCAAAAAGGCAATATCCGCATTTAGTAATGGTGCTAATAATACATGCACAACATTTGTGCTGCCTACGCCCATTTTCTCTGCCCTCCGTGGGCAGCGCCCCGAGGCGGCCCTCCGCTCCTCTTCCTACGCGCCGCTCCTCTCCCCTTCTTCCCTGCTGCCGCTATCATCATCCTCCCCATCGAGCATGGGCCGGACCTGCGCGCGTTTTTTTTGGCCGGTATCGCCAGTATTTGGCGTAAATCTCGATCTCGAGAACAGCAAGTGTATTTTCTTTCAGTATTACGGCTGCAAGGCAATTAAACAGTAATACAAGCTCCGCTAAGGCTCTGCATCGGACACTGTCTCGAAATGCTTGGAGCAAGAAAATATTGTGTCTGAAGCGCGGATTTCCGAGCAGGCCAAATTCATTTCGGTGCGAAAATCCGAGTTCCATTGGGGCTTATTTTCTCGTTCTTGCTAGCATCCAAAGTAATGCTAATAGTAACTTGTGTTTAACGGCGGACTCCGAGGGTGCAGGAATTTGTCACCGTCTAAACGCAGTGCATTTGGCTTTAATCAGGTCACGATCATGTAATCCCAAACTCGTACCAATTTCAAACATCTGTTTATGGTATGGACAATAGATCAAAATGACCGAGGCATCCTAATGTTAACGACAACCTGGTACAGCAATTTGTACCGGTAGAAAATAGAAATAGAAAAAGATGTGAGATAAGAATATGAAGTCCGTACGCAATAAGGGACACACATTTTAGACCATTCGAGGACGAGGGTGCAAGGCGCACAGAGGACACAGGCATGGACAGCGTGGACGTGGATGTAACCGCTGGCAGCGGCACCGAACAGCGGCTCGCGGCACCGCAGATCGTGCATCCGTGAATTGTACGCGCATATTCCGTGGCGCCCCGCCAGCATACACTTCGTCTCCGGTACCCTTCTTAGGCGCCGGTGCCGCGCTCCTCTCCCTCTCCTTCTCCCTCTCGCGTAGATACCGATCCGGCCGTTCCCGCTCAATGGGGTCGCGCTCGCGGTCGGCGTGGATCTGCACCGCGCGGATGGGGCTCACGTTGCGGGGGCGCGCGCACGCGTTCGGGCTCGTGGCGGCGGCGCCTTTGTACCTGTATGGCGCGTCGGCGCCGGGATAGGCGCGCGACGCCGACGAAGCACATATAAATAGAGGATGAGAAAGAAGAAGAAATGCACTCACAGACATGGAAGAAGGACATGCTGATGCAAGCTAAGAGGGGCAAAAGCGCCGAGTAATTGCAGAGAAACGGAAGGACTGCCGCTTGCACGCAATTGCAAGGCAGAAAACGAAGCTACCATTGGGAGGAGAAGCGTGCATCTGCCTATGTCGTTCTAGAAGGAACGGTACTGCCGTAGGCTTCCAGGTGAAATGCTGCTTTTGTTGCAGTGGAAGCGGCCCCGTGGCCGTGCGGAGGAAGTACCGATGCAAGAAAAGGCGGTACAGTGGGCTGAGTAAGAGGGGAGTGCAGAGAGAAACACTGCAAGTAGTAAAAATTGACTGAGCAGGGAGAAGCAACAGCAGAACCAGCAGGGGGAGCCCGCAAAAGGGCAGCTGTCGGGTGCATTAAAAAGAGCAACAGGGGGGAGCAGAGCGTTGAATGGAGCTCAAAAAAAAGGAGCGGTGGTATACCAAGGCGGTGGGTTATTTGTTGTGCTGTGCGCCAGACCAGGAGCGGTGAGGCGCGCCAAAAGCGCGCTGCTTTTATATTATTGTGGGCGGAAAATTGGGGCGGATAGACCTAGCTGGCCTTCCACGGTCGCTTGTGTGACTCCAAGAGACTCGTTGAATCCTTCGTTGCATTGATGATGGGGAGGGTGCAGGCAGGGAAGCCAGAGGAGCATATTGTAGTGGCGGAAGAGAAGCGAGGCAATGGAATGCTAATACCTGTCAACAAATCTAAATGGGGCCAGCCGACCTGATCCAGTGATGTACCCGACAAGTTGCCGACAAGGGCGGGAGCGCCCCAGGCGGTGAGCACGCACGTCGTGCGTGCAGCTGCTTTTGGCAGCTCTCTGATGGACTTACACGCTGTCAAAGACTTGTAAGCAGAGGCGAAAACACATCACCATTGTCCACTGATCAGCGGTGCTATGATAGATCAAATCCCCATATACGCCTGGATCAGTGGACAATGGTGATGTGTTTTCGCCTCTGCTTACAAGTCTTTGACAGCGTGTAAGTCCATCAGAGAGCTGCCAAAAGCAGCTGCACGCACGACGTGCGTGCTCACCGCCTGGGGCGCTCCCGCCCTTGTCGGCAACTTGTCGGGTACATCACTGGATCAGGTCGGCTGGCCCCATTTAGATTTGTTGACAGGTATTAGCATTCCATTGCCTCGCTTCTCTTCCGCCACTACAATATGCTCCTCTGGCTTCCCTGCCTGCACCCTCCCCATCGTCAATGCAACGAAGGATTCAACGAGTCTCTTGGAGTCACACAAGCGACCGTGGAAGGCCAGCTAGGTCTATCCGCCCCAATTTTCCGCCCACAATAATATAAAAGCAGCGCGCTTTTGGCGCGCCTCACCGCTCCTGGTCTGGCGCACAGCACAACAAATAACCCACCGCCTTGGTATACCACCGCTCCTTTTTTTTGAGCTCCATTCAACGCTCTGCTCCCCCCTGTTGCTCTTTTTAATGCACCCGACAGCTGCCCTTTTGCGGGCTCCCCCTGCTGGTTCTGCTGTTGCTTCTCCCTGCTCAGTCAATTTTTACTACTTGCAGTGTTTCTCTCTGCACTCCCCTCTTACTCAGCCCACTGTACCGCCTTTTCTTGCATCGGTACTTCCTCCGCACGGCCACGGGGCCGCTTCCACTGCAACAAAAGCAGCATTTCACCTGGAAGCCTACGGCAGTACCGTTCCTTCTAGAACGACATAGGCAGATGCACGCTTCTCCTCCCAATGGTAGCTTCGTTTTCTGCCTTGCAATTGCGTGCAAGCGGCAGTCCTTCCGTTTCTCTGCAATTACTCGGCGCTTTTGCCCCTCTTAGCTTGCATCAGCATGTCCTTCTTCCATGTCTGTGAGTGCATTTCTTCTTCTTTCTCATCCTCTATTTATATGTGCTTCGTCGGCGTCGCGCGCCTATCCCGGCGCCGACGCGCCATACAGGTACAAAGGCGCCGCCGCCACGAGCCCGAACGCGTGCGCGCGCCCCCGCAACGTGAGCCCCATCCGCGCGGTGCAGATCCACGCCGACCGCGAGCGCGACCCCATTGAGCGGGAACGGCCGGATCGGTATCTACGCGAGAGGGAGAAGGAGAGGGAGAGGAGCGCGGCACCGGCGCCTAAGAAGGGTACCGGAGACGAAGTGTATGCTGGCGGGGCGCCACGGAATATGCGCGTACAATTCACGGATGCACGATCTGCGGTGCCGCGAGCCGCTGTTCGGTGCCGCTGCCAGCGGTTACATCCACGTCCACGCTGTCCATGCCTGTGTCCTCTGTGCGCCTTGCACCCTCGTCCTCGAATGGTCTAAAATGTGTGTCCCTTATTGCGTACGGACTTCATATTCTTATCTCACATCTTTTTCTATTTCTATTTTCTACCGGTACAAATTGCTGTACCAGGTTGTCGTTAACATTAGGATGCCTCGGTCATTTTGATCTATTGTCCATACCATAAACAGATGTTTGAAATTGGTACGAGTTTGGGATTACATGATCGTGACCTGATTAAAGCCAAATGCACTGCGTTTAGACGGTGACAAATTCCTGCACCCTCGGAGTCCGCCGTTAAACACAAGTTACTATTAGCATTACTTTGGATGCTAGCAAGAACGAGAAAATAAGCCCCAATGGAACTCGGATTTTCGCACCGAAATGAATTTGGCCTGCTCGGAAATCCGCGCTTCAGACACAATATTTTCTTGCTCCAAGCATTTCGAGACAGTGTCCGATGCAGAGCCTTAGCGGAGCTTGTATTACTGTTTAATTGCCTTGCAGCCGTAATACTGAAAGAAAATACACTTGCTGTTCTCGAGATCGAGATTTACGCCAAATACTGGCGATACCGGCCAAAAAAAACGCGCGCAGGTCCGGCCCATGCTCGATGGGGAGGATGATGATAGCGGCAGCAGGGAAGAAGGGGAGAGGAGCGGCGCGTAGGAAGAGGAGCGGAGGGCCGCCTCGGGGCGCTGCCCACGGAGGGCAGAGAAAATGGGCGTAGGCAGCACAAATGTTGTGCATGTATTATTAGCACCATTACTAAATGCGGATATTGCCTTTTTGAGCACCCATCGAGCTCATCGTTGTAGACGATGGCGGCGACCTCGAGTACATCACCGTCTATATATAGTATGTACATGACAATCAGTGTGTAATATATGGCAGGATAGCTGGGGTGATATATCAAAATCCGCCTCTGCTTAGAGGCATTTATGCATCACGGATATCCTCTGACTAGGGGTCCATGATAGATCATAGTGCCATGCTCAGGTGACTGATCAGCGGTGCTATGATAGATCAAATCCCCATATACGCCTGTGCAGTATGCGGAGCATGCACGAAACTCGATGGGCAAAGGCACAAAGCCAATAGGGGACGCCCGCGCAGCGGGTAGAGCGCGTCAAAGAAAGGCTGGGGCGGCGTCCGCGCATCCACAGGCAGGTGCGAGACCGCAACGTACGACCTCCGCGTCGCCTCTGCCCCGCAGAACGACATCCCTCCCACGCAGGTAAATGCCCGCTCGGCAGAACCTCTCGCATCGAAACACGCAAGAGAGAACCAACGCCCCAAAATCCCGGATCCCCAGTCGAAAAAACAACGAAGAAAAGACAGGCAAAAGATCGCCACTCACCCACGAAAGTGGCTCTGGCCGGCGTGAGCAGCGGAGCCGCCAAGAACGGACCGATGGTGCTTGAGGCCGGACCGTGCGTCGCAGACCTCGTAGGGCTGTGCTTGGGCTTCAGGTGGCGTCGCGATATTTGTGCTGTGGTGCTGCGCTCGATGCGCGGCGCAGTCGTGGGTAGTGATGACAGAGGAAGAGGCGGCGTTGGAGGTAATGGAGGGCCTTCCCGAAAGGAGCACGGCTCGCGGCGGGTTGCCAGAGTAGTCTGTGAAGAGAGGGTGTTAGTGCCGTACATACTGGTAAAGATTGACCGAAGAGGAGAGGGAAGGAGAAAAGAGGGAAAGAGCAAGGCGGAGTGGGGTAGGTGGACGGAAGAGCGGTGCATGTGGCGCGCAAATGAGAAGGAGCGGGCTCAAGGCGCAGGCACCAAGGAAACGCAGTCAGGAATGGAGGGAAAGTACGGTGGACGTGCGCAGAGGAACAGGGGAAGAGGCACGGAACGATATACGACAAGGGCTAGAATTACGAAGGGAAGCGGGTGGTGGAGAGGGAAGGACGGTGCTACCGCGAATGAAAAGACAGGATCATTGGTAGATAAAAATAGAGGAGTGAGGGATGCGACGGCCCGGGAGGAACGAAGGAGGGTGGATCATGGTCAAGCAGAACAGTGCAGGGCTGTGCGCGAGGGAATAAGGAGGAAAGGGCGAGGAAGAGTGGATGACGAGAGCGTGTATGAAAGAAGGGCGACAAGTCCAAGTCTATTGCAATGGCGAAAGTAGAAGACGAGCCAAAAAAGTCACCCCATCGAGATCCATATTCGCTCCTCAGCCCCCTCGTATCCCGTCGAAGTCCCGGTCCGCGGAAAACTGTGCGCGTCAACGGGGCGCACTGGAGAATTGCGTCGCGCACTGAAAATGGAGGAGGGTCGACGTGCGCATGAAGGAGCAGGCTCCTGCAATGTGTGTAAGGTACCAGCGCGAGCTGCTGGAGAAGGGGAAGAGGGCGGCGGCGGGCGACATGGTGGGGAGGCATGGGGAGCCGTGCATGCAGGACGCATCGATTGTCGCGGAGGTATGCATGCACGCTCACCATACGTAGCGGAACAACAAGAGATACCGCGTACTCCGCATCCGGGGTCAGCGGGGCAGTAGAATGAAGAGAGGGAGTGTGCGCGAGCGGGGCGACGGCGGTACAGTGCTACCCGGAGGGCGTGATCCACGCCGCACGGGACGCGCGCGCATGAAGTACCACGAGCCGGAGCTGGGCAGTGGCTAGACTCGTTACCAGTCTGTAACCAATTGGCCGAAAATGTGGCAAGCACTTCGGTGGTTACAGACTGGTACATCTCGGGAAACCGGATTGGGCTGTGCGCGGAGTTTGAATTTTTAGCGAGGGCCCTGTTCTGCGCTGCAGTTTGGATATGATTGAAATTGAGATACCTAGGAACAATCTAATTACAAAAATGAGTAGATCTGCCTCCTAAAATTATTTTTTATCCTGCTTGGGAGAGTGGAACGACGCATCAACTTTCGGGCAGAATTGATGGTTATTGATGGCTCGCTTCTCGGCCGATCGCGGCACCTGCCAAACTTTCAAACTCCGGGGACAGCTCGACACCTGTCAACGAGTTGTACCAGTCTGTAACCACCGAAGTGCTTGCCACATTTTCGGCCAATTGGTTACAGACTGGTAACGAGTCTAGGCAGTGGCGTGAGTGTGGCTGTAAGTCGCGCTAAGGGCGGGCGGGGGTATGAGGGGGTTCATTGCGAGGCGTATGGGAGTAGGCTGTACTCTGCGAAGGAGGGCGGAGCAGCGGCAAGGCGGCGCATAGGTTGCTGCCGACTATATGGTTTCCAATGCGCTGGCGCTGAGCGCTGAACGGAGGTGGATGTGGACGTGCGGGTGATGGAACCGGGGTCAGTGTCAATCGGACGGTGGCAGAATAATGGTGTCAGGGTTACGAGTCGGACGAATAACTAATCTCAGCTAATCTTTCAAGATTGAAGACATGCTGTCCTTCCCTCAACCCCAGCTCATCGACGGCTGTTCTGCTGTCTACCTGTATGATAAAGACTTGAGGTACGAGTCGTACGACCTCATTCTTCGCAGAGAGGCCGCGTCTTCCACGATTGACGGGTTTCTTTCCATCCGCTTCCCGTGCTAACAGATTTTGACGCAACTGCCGGGATAATCAAGAAATACGAGGTTGCCGAACTTCTTCGCCGTGCCATGGCCCATCTCGCATCTGGCTTCCTGGTGACCTGAGTCCAGTCGGCGAATATCCCGATTCAGCCCCTTAGCCAATAATCACGCGTCATCGCCTTTGGATGCAGTGGGAACTGTTCTTGGACTGTATTCACCGGTGGCATTCTACCAGATTCTACCGGGCATGCGCGGAGAACAGTGCCAAGGACTTTCTGAAACGGGAACGCCATTGCGGTGATCCGAGTCATGTCAGGCTAAGCGCCACAGATCTGCTGTTGTGCTTGGAGCAGTCACTGGCGCTGAGGGGAGCGGCTGCAGTCGAAATCTGCGACTTCCTGTGGTATTCAGTGGCGGTCATCGGATGTTCTGATCCAGAGGAATGCATGCGTAGCCGCATTTCGTTGCGACGCGAGGCTGAATCGTGGAGATGGGAGAAAGATATCCTACCTCTGCGGGAAGCCGATGATTGGGAGAGCCTCAAGGTGTCGGCGGTGCACGTCCGCAATGAAGCATGCGCAGAAAGCAGCTTTGGGACATTTTTGGGCCGGCCTACCGGGGCCCGCGCTGAAGAGGATGAGAGTTGAAGCATTGTCGTAGAAGCTCGAGGTTTCACCGGTAGGCTATTTTGGCTGTGTCATTCTTCTTCGTTGACAAATAAAAATCGGTCCAGTTTCATTCGTTCTCCCTCTGAGTTCAACGTCGCAATAAAGTCTTCGTGATTGTAGAAGTTGGTAAGTACCACTGCTAAACGACGCATTTTGAGTTTGGGCTTTTGATGTCTGCTAGGATGACTGGACGTAGTACTACAGATTTGGAACTAGCTCTTGTTCAGTATCCCACAGTCGCACGACCAGGGAGTGACTGGGAGGTGTTTGGTCGTCGGTATGTTTTCCTCGAACCATATCTATAGCCGGCGAAGACCGATGTTAAACGGGGGGAGATGAAAACGCGGTTGAGGAGGCGGCAAGGGTTCGGGACCGAAAACGGGCTCAGCAAGACAGAAGTTGACAGCCGCACGAAGTCCGTGGAGATTTCAGCTTCTGGAGCTATTTTCGCTTCCTCTAAATGCGACCGGCAATCCAATCTAATCCCACTGTGACAATTTCGCGTGGGAGGGGACGAATATCACTTCTAGGCAAGTCGGCACCGCAAGCAAGATTGTGTTGTTTGGAGATCTTATCAGGTTCTTCAACGAGCACGACGCCTCTATTTGGCGGCTTGCCTGTGCAGCCGGCGCTTGGCCACTGATTCCATGGTTTCTTGGCGAATTCGCGCTATTTAATTGACCGACAGTCCGCGGAGGTTCTGAGCTCACATCTGGCATCTGGTTCTTCAAGGCCACTCACACGAGCCCTCGGCCCTCGAACTTCGCGCGCGGAGCAACTGAGGCAAGTCGACGTGGGAATATGCTTGCATATAAATCGGCCCCAGGCCATGAGGCATTTTTCTCTGAATTCGTACACTGCTCACAATGCAGCTCAGCGCTCTCTTTGTTCTGGCCCTCCACAACTCTGTGCGCGGTGCGACTGTTCTGGCCCCGGCTGCAAAGCCGACGCAGTTCGTCACCCTCGACATTGTCAACGGCCCCGTGGCGCCCGACGGTGTCACTCGGAGTACGTCTCTGTGTTTTCAGTTAATGCGTTGTGTGCTGAATTTTGATCCAGTCGGTGTCCTGGCTAATGGAACGTAAGGAAGACGCAGATCGAATTTTGGTGTGTTTCTGAACATGCCTTCGCTTTCATCAGCTTCCCTGGCCCCCCCCTCGTGGCCACCAAGGGCCAGACGCTGATCGTAAAGGTCAACAACAAGCTGGTCAGAATCTCACGGCCATACGGCCATCTCTCCATTGTTCTTTTGACAGAAGTACATGTTTAGACCAATGACACTATGCGTCTCTCGACGTCAATCGTGAGTTCTTTCGCTCGCACCCGATGGGCTGAACTAGCTGCTTATATCATGTAGGACTTTGATGGTGTGTTCATCGACTCCGACAACGTCTTCAACACCGGATCACCCTTCGTCACGTTCGTGTAATCTTTCGTCTGCCTTTAAGGCGATACTCATTCGAATTTTCTAGCACCTGCCCCTTTGGTCCTGGGGAATCATACACTTACAGTGAGTTCAACAGGTTCCCAGGTAAACTTCAGAGTTGACAAACATATTAGCTCTCCCTCTGTCATCACACGTCCAATTGGTGTGCCTCGATATTTGTCTGACTGTTCGTTATTTAGCGGCAACCAAACGGGTAGCTTCTGGTATCACAGGTACAAATTCCGGTTTCCTTCGTCTCACCTCCTGCCGCTGATCCGCAACCACAGCGCACTGAGCGTGCAGTACATCGATGGTTTGCGTGGAACGTTGGTCATCTACGGTTCAGCATTTTGTTGCCGCTGGAGGAGAGCTATTTTGAGCTTGCAAACGTAGATCCCCATGACCCCCTCGCGCATCTCTACGGTAGGCCGTATATACTTTTTCTTTATAACTGCAAAAGCCGATCAAATGTGCAGACATCGACGACGCGAGTACTGTACGTGCCTCTTTTTCCACGGATTCTTCCCTGACTTTCGGCTGTTAGGTTTTGACCCTCGGTGAGTAGGGGTAACCGCTTGGGTAGCCATAGGGGCTGATACTTCCGCATAGCCGACTGGTTTCATAATACTTCGACGTCCGGACTGGTCTCCTACCTCGCGACGCAGATCAATCCGGTGGCCGACTCTGGCTTGTTCAACGGAAGGGGTGGGTCGCGTCTCTAGTTAACGGAATCCCAGGTTCATCGATGTTTCTTTTCTCAAGGCCGATACAACGGCGGACCTGAGGTCGAATATGCCGCGGTCTCTGTGGTACCGGGGAAGCGCTACCGCTTCCGTCTCATCAATATGTCTGCGCGCTCTAAATTTTTATTTTCTATTGACAACCGTGAGTCTCTACTGTTTTGGCCCCATGTATATTCACCGAATCTAACCAACATCATAGACACGATGACGGTAAAGATGCTCGCACCAACGCCCATTTCAGTCGCCGACATGCTGCTGCGCAGGTTATCGAGGCCGATGGTGTTGCTACCGAGCCCCATGAAGTCAACATCCTCCTCATCTATGCTAGCCAGCGCTACTCCATCGTTGTATGTGTTTCAATGCGATGATGTAGCTTGCTCTCACGGCTTTTTCTTGAAGGTCCCTGCCAACCAGGCCGTCGGGAACTACTGGATCAGTCAGTGACTCCCGATTCTCATGGATAAATGTTAAGCATTCCTTCCATATGCAGACGCTGCCATAAATAACGAAAGCCCCACACACAACCTGAACCTTAACGTATGCCAAGCGGTTCGACCGGGATTATTAGCTGATGACTTTGCGCTTCAGTCCACACTCAGCCGTGGTATCCTCCGGTACGAAGGTGCACTGGACGAGGAGCCT
This sequence comes from Mycena rebaudengoi, assembly GCA_029282285.1. Classification (NCBI taxonomy): domain Eukaryota; kingdom Fungi; phylum Basidiomycota; class Agaricomycetes; order Agaricales; family Mycenaceae; genus Mycena; species Mycena rebaudengoi. The sequence goes on from JARJCX010000280.1 coordinate 53,954, forward strand.
CAGACCCCCTTGACGGAGGGCCCGACTGGCACTGATGCTGTCATGCTCCATGAGTGGGAAATCGTGGTATGCTTGACCGCTCTCAATTCCCTGTGTATTCTGAGAAACACAGCCCCTGGACCCCATACCGGCGCCAGAGCCCGACTTCAACCTCACGTTCACCACTTCCTTGCTGGCGAACATCACAGCATGGCAAATCAACAACGTTTCTTACATCCCGCCCTCTGTTCCAACCCTCGTCAGGGTTCTCCAAGGCGAGACGCAGCAGATGGACTTCAACAAGACCGAAAACACGTTCTTGTTCCCGACGAACAAGACTATCCAGGTGAAGATCATCGAGTAAGCTTATAATTGCCTTGCTTTTTTGGACCTAAACCTCTCTGCAGTGCGAGAAACGAAGGGCACCTCTTCCATTTACACGGCGTGGGTTTCAAAATTTCCTTGATCAAGGACAAGTATCTAAATTTATCTGCCAGATGAACTTCTGGGTCGTCAAGTCTAACGGCTCCAACATCATCAACACAGTCAATCCCATTCGTCGCGATGTATGAATGCTGTGATAGACAGCCCCCGCAAGATATACATACTAACATAATTGGTAGGTTTGTAACACCGGAAACGGCACTATCATCCTGCGGTTCAGGACTGACAAGCCCGGTGAGTCTTAGAATCCTTTCCACTCAGGTGCTTTGTGCTGAAGTCGCGTTCTAGGCCCGTGGTCTTGTGAGTTTATCCAGTCTAAAACTTGAACACTCTTACTAACTTCTTCCTATTCCAAGTCCACTGCCACAGTAAGTCCACGCTTGCTGTTGAAATTGTACAACTAACCGATCCTTCAGTTATGTACCATTTCGCAGCTGGCCTGGGCTCTGTCATCGGCGCAGGGCTCGACAAGGTTGGGAAGGTCGTGCACCCGACCAAGGCATGGGAGCAGCTCTGCCCCGCTTACGACGCGCTTCCGCCGGGTCAGCAATGAGTTCACCATCTTTGGGAACGGATTAGTGAAAGTTTATGGATCAATTTTGACGTTCGAGTGCGAAAATAGCTGTTTGGCTTGGCTTACTCTGAGCTCGAGCTTCAGCCTTTCCGGTATACAGCTGCATGCAGGACCTGATATTAAAGTATAGGTCCTCCTTCAAACATCTCTAAAGCTACCGCTTCTTGGAGTGTTCTTTTATTCATTGTCTCCTACTTGAATCTGAAAGAGAAGTCAGCGATCCGAGATCAAGTGATCAAGTGATGAACTTGACTCTGGCCTGAAATTTGGCACTTGGACTTGAAGTTCAGTCGGTCAACGTTGCGGGGATTATGTTCAATCTGAACCAAACCAATCTGAGACAAGAACAAGTCACCGGTCAGTACGTTCTTGAAGGCAAAAGCATATACTGTAGCTACATGTATGGATGTACTCGAAAGAAAGAATATGGAAGGCCGGGTCACTTGAAGTTGAAACTGTCGTCGTTCAATGCGACGCAACAGTTCAAGCATGGACTCAAGTCAAATTTAGTAGGTGTGCGCGTGAGATTTATACACTTAAAACACCATATATTTCGGGCTGAGTTCTGTGGGCAGCATGTCAATTGGTGGCAGTATGCTTTAAATAGTGATAGCCGAGGTTTTTCAAAAACCCTATCATTTGTCGCTCCAATTTGTATATACAAAAAGGTGATCACAAAGTCAGACCTACCTCCAAAAATATTTTCGGATTTTTTCTCTCTTTTTCTCCACTCAAAAGTGTATAGCCACCCCACTTTTCTCGGAGTGCACAGCCATGAGTCTGCCCTAGAACTAAGCCCAAGACATATAGAGCGTGTCTGTGGAGTGTGCGTGCCGTGACCATGTAGACCGGTATCTCGTGGCCAAAGACAACGTGCCCCCCCAAAAAAAATAAAAGAGCAAGCGCACGCACGTCGCAATGTGGAAAAAATGAGGGAGGAAGCGCGAGCGATCGATGGGGGGAACAATGAACGGAAGAGAATGAAGAGAAAAACGAAGAACACACGAGCATGTCTGTCTCGCGCCAGCAGACGAACTCACCCCCACAATAATTCAACTAAAGGAGTAAGTGCGCACTCCTCCACACTGCGCGACGAAAAGAGGAGGCAGAAACGGCGAAGTAGAAATGAGGGAGGGGATTGAATGTGGAATCACGTGAGGAATAAATGAAACCCGGGAGAAAGCACGCGGAGTCAAGGGATATCCACTGGTCCTCACTGTAACTGTTAGTGGAGAGCTTTAACATGAATTACATGGCCCATCAATTTACTGAGTGCTGGGGAAGATGTCAGAACAACATGAATAACTAACACCTGCTGAGCACCACTCTCAGTTGAACCAAACCCGCTTTCGATGAAGGTACTTGAACACTGTTTTAGTTTACACCACTTTCAGCTTCAGCCAAAATATTGCCAAGGCCGTGATTTTAAAAGCCACAAGCTTCCCAAAAAGCGGCTATTCAAACGGTTCACTGCTGTTTGAAAACAAAGATTCAGATTCGTATGGACTCAAGGACAGGAAAACCGTTGTTTAGTACATTGATCCCACCTTGCAATTGACTGATTGTGAGTATGTTGCTGGGCTTTAATGGTAGATGTTCAAACTCAGAACACATTTCAATCAATACCTTGAATTTGTTAAACCATCAAACTGAGTATCTTAATATGCTGTAATACAACTGTCTAGCTCCTGTTATGTGACTCCATAGAGGAAGGAAAGAAGAATGGAAGGAAGGAAGATGTATAACTGCAGTGGTCCCATAGAGCAACATATGAGTACTGAGCAAGTCCAACCTCAACCTCATTAAAAGTTGAGCCCTCCCAAATTTCGGCAAGACAACCTTGACCCGCCAGCCTCTAATGCCCAGGGCCTCATGTTGGGAACGCAAAGTTCTCATACATGCTCTGAACAACTGGACTGTGCCGTTGCCTTTATGTTTCATTATGTGTGGTTGAGCTACATTGAAGTTGAATTGTGTCTAATGTAACTCAAGTTGCAGTCCCTCAAAGCTGAATGAAGCGACTCAAATCTACAATGTCTTTAGGAAATACTGTCTACGACTACACTGAGTCATTGGTTTCCGGCAAGTCCACTTGCACCTGCTTCCCAATCGCTCAAGCCTGCAAAACAACGACCTTCTTATTAATTGTGACTCCAATTCATTTTGTGAGCATTGGTTATATTTAACTGGCACGGCATCACAGATACAGATATTTATCCATCAGCAGAGTCTAGCCCGGTATGGCTGGAGTCTCCTTTTTATATAAGAACTTGTATTTTGGAGGAATAAATACTCAAGGAGTTCATTAAGAGCAGATTGAGCATCTGTTTAATCCAAGAGTCAAGCACCCATGCCTGAATATATTATTAGGGGAAGCTGATATTTAACGCTCTGTGTTCCATCATTAATATTTTTATTGCCATTAGGGGTGCTCAATTGCTATCTCGTGGGCCCGTCCCGTGGGTTTATTTGTCCCGAACAAATAGAATTCAAACTCCGCCATCCAAAAAGACTTTTTATAACAACGGTGCGGCCGCTAACGGTGCATATATCTTGCCCCAAAATCACATAACACATTCTAGAGTACTTTGGTAACATTTCTGGATAGATTTGATGTGTAGAAGCAGGTCTGGAGGTATGAATAACTGATGACTAGCTTTGCGCGCATAGTTTCGCGGATTCATTTCCAAATACCACTCAGAAAAATGTCCATTAGCTGATTAGAGCCTCTTCATGTTTTATAAGTGGTGTTTGAACTCCACTGAGAGCTAGTGTAGCTCTGGAAACGGCATAAATACCGGGCGGAGTTTGAGTTCTATTTGTTCGGGACAAATAAACCCACGGGACGGGCCCACGAGATATAGCAATTGAGCACCCCTATTAATCGCTCCGCGGCCAATAGAAAGGGCATCCGAAATTAAAATACCCAAGGGACCTTTTGGGCCAGTATGTTATGCCGTCCACTGATTGCAGTACCTGCTTACATGAGGTCGCAAGTTCGAACGACGGTGCGTAATTGTGTTTTTTGTCGGTTTAAACAGTGTTTAAACCGCCCCGTTGAGACACGGCCCCGTGCGCCGCTTGCGTTAAACATGTTTAGATTAAACACATGTTTAAACGGCAATTTGCGTCTAGACGCAAATTGTTTAAACAATCGTGCTATGGTTACTGTGATTCTGACCGCATTTTTTTTTCCCCCTTTGTTTTCTCATCGTGGAAAGTGCAAGTCAACAGACAATCACGGTGTTAACTTTGCGACAATGTAATTAAAGTCCAGTGCAGGCGAGAGAATTGCGCTAATTTCCGTCCCGACTTTGGCTCCCATTGGGCTGTATAAATTGAGGATCCCAGGCAGGGAATCAAGCGGCGGTGGTGCACGCTGCATGCAGTCCTTCTGTCCAGCAGTATCGACAGAAATGTGAGACTGATCGGGGGTTCGACTCCTCGCCGACGTATTCCTTGATCCTTTGTAACCTTTTGGGCCGGTCTTCTATTTGTATCCAAATACTCTCTATTTCCATAGCAGTCTTCGCGAGCTCGGACAATATTCATGACAAATAGAACAAGATGTTCAACTAAGTATATATATTGCATTTTCCTTGGTTCGTCCATCTGCGAAATTCAAATCTAACCCTGAAAATCAATGGCATAAGGGAGTGTTGAAAGCGTCGGTGGTGCACGGTGCACGCAGTCCGTCTGTGTAGAATTACAGAGGACATGTGAAACTGACAGGGGTTCGACTCTCCGCTGACGCATTGAGGGTGAAAGCGCAACAGTTCTTGTTTCTGCGTTCATTTGATCCATTTGTTCTTCGTGTGCAAGCTCACGAAGTCAAAAGACATTATTCATGAATGGAGGAGTACTGGGTGTTGCATTGCAGTCTCCCTTCGTCCATATACACCTGCTCGGATTTAAATCGAGAAATTATTCCGCCCGAAATCAAGCACATCACTGCGTTGCAGCCCCTCGTAGTCACAGGGTATGCCTACATGGGTAGACCACCCTGGTAGACACAGGTGTGCGACTACTTGTGACTACCCGTGTCGCTACTGGGTAGACCATGGTGGTCTACATTGGTCAAGCTTGGTCTACATTCATGTAGCTGTGTGTACCCAGGGTAGACCAATGTAGAATAGTTGGAGAACAGGGTAGATGCAGCTCGCAGATGAGTGTTGAGCATTGCCACTGCAAAATGAGTTGAAATTGAGGTTTCCGCGATCAAAGTGTGGTTGTATTGTGACATATTTACTTGCTCGCTTGCGGGAACCGTCGGTCCGGGCTGGTGAATTTGGAAGTAATATGGGTCTTGGGAAGTGAAATTAAAGTGAAAACTCAAGTGACTTGAGCATGAAGGCGAAATCGAGGTATGTTACGAGTACTTATGTAATAAGGATCGTCCCTTTCAAAACTCAGATCACCCTTTTTCTCAGTTTTTGAGACTAGTGACGCTGATCGTTGAGGGGCTTTTTAGTGGCTGTGTTGTGATAGATTGGTATCAGTGCTTAAATTCGATTCAAATATTTGTGGTCTTTTTTGTGGCTGTAATGTTTCCTAATGTTATTTTCCATCAAAACGGGATATTTCACCGAGTAAAAAAAGTTTTTGTTCTTTGTTCCTGTTACGTTTGAGGGGCCTGCCAAAATTCGCGGACAAGATGTGCCGATATCTCAGCATCAGCTGCATATTACATTTCAGAATATGGGATCAATCTGTTCATGGGTCCCCTTCTGTTCCAGCAATATTGCAAGACATTAAGAACTGACCAGAATCTGGACTGGTCTTACAAAAGGGGCTTCTCCTCGGAATTCGCGGAATGTTCCGTATGTCGGGGATTTTCGGATCTATTTGTTCTGAGGGATTGAACTTGTTCCTTTAGTCACATAGGCCTAGTTTATATTGGAAAGGGTTATAGGAGGGAGATCACGTGTGGAAGCTCACCCTTTATTGCCCTCCGTTGTAAACAGGGCCACACAATGGTATCTTCCCTGTCGTTCGGGTGCGGAACTACTTGCTCTCAAGTGCGGGAATTGTTGTTCTCAGGCTGCCTATTCCTACACCCAACCTTCACCTCTGAATACAAACTCTTAAACTTTCTGCCACTGCAGCCCGCTAATTATTATGCTCAGTGTAGTTTGAGCAAAACCATAATGACATTTGAGAACTTGACCTTTGTGTACGCTATCCGTTTGCCTCTGTACCACCATGTACCTATGAGCACAAACGATCTCTTGCTGCTGGTTTACTCCCCCTGTGCTCGCCAATGTTAGCCTTGCTGGGACGAATTCTAACATAGTCTACGGGGTTAGACCAAGGTAGAATCACGTAGCCCAACGTAGTCTCACCTGTGACTACGAGGGCCCGCAACGCAGTGCATACTATCACGATCACAAGAAGGGAATCAAGTGTCAGTGGTGCACGGTGCACGTAGTCCTTCTGTTAAGAGAACTTCAAAAGTGTGAAACTGACCGGGGTTAGACTCCCCGCCGATGCATACAAATCCCGAACTGCGCTTTTACCTGCCACTCCTCTAAAAGCCATTATTTACGAACGCTCTACAATTGTGTTAGTTGCAAAATATGTGCATGATATTCTTGAGGTTTTCTACGCAACACCCGTGTACCGTGCAGGTTGACTTACTCTGACCGCCGTCGGGCATTATTCAGGTTACTTATGCTTTTCTCTTGTCGTTTGGGCTCCACCGTGGGGCATGGGGCAACCTGTGGGATCTGCGAGCTTGGCCCAGAGGGCAGAGGGAAGTCCAGGGGCAATGGTGTACTTATGCTTGCTTGTACACCAGGAAAATTCCTGGAAACCGGCGTTCGTTATTCGGACCGTGCCGTGTAATAATACCTACCTACCTACCTACCTCCATTTTTCGCTTAAATTCAGGAACACAGGCCCCGCTAGGCGCGACCTATTTGACTAACTTCGCCTTTCCCACGTCCAGTCAATTGGGCAGAATATATTCCTCAGCCAAGGCGCAAGAATTTCTTCCCGAATTCGGCTCGAATTGTGCTGTATAAATTAAGCCTAAGAAGAACGAACAGCAGAATGCATCGGTGACGCACGGCGCACACAGTGCATTCATTCCAACGGACATAGTCTTACAAAAATTACAACTGCACGGGGTTCGAGTCCCCTCCGACGCGTACGACAACCGGCTCGATTATTTGAATCCCGCATTATTTCTTTTCTTTCCTGGAACTTGAAGCTTGAAGATGCAAATGAACAATCTGGCACTGTGTTGCCAGAGACTGTTTTACATTCAATTCCAGTGCTATTGAAATTAAATTGAAACACTGCAGGCAAGAGCACTCGTCGGATTATCGAAACAGGCGCCGCTTTCGGCAAAAAAAACACCGCTTCGGCAGTACATGTACAAATGCGGCGTTTTGGACAAACAAGAGGAACGCCGCTTTGGGCATAAGGCACAAGCGCTGCCTTTTTAAAAATGGCATTGAAACAAACTCAAGTGGGCTAGTGTGGCGGTCGGGAATCTAATACGTCGACGGCAGGCGCGCGGCGGCCGTCGGAAAACGCCGTCGTGGGCACGCGCTGCGAAACTACACGCGTCGTTAGCACGTGGACCTGAACAGCAGGCACGTCGCATTATACTAAGCGCGCGCTGCGGAGCTCTAACTAAAGCAGACGCACGCGCGCGGGCGTTGTACCTTGTAAGCACGCGCCGCTTATCCGCCTCACGGGTATCACGTCCAATCCAATCCACATCGGCGACCTGTGTCGATCACACATCGGCCATGCCCTCCAACCCGCACCTTCGCTGCAGCCATTTTGCCGCATCCACTGCATCATGCAAGCTGTCGCGTGTGGGCGGGCATCGCGCTATGTGTGTGAACTCTAAAATGTTTCACGTTCAGGAGGGGTGGTAAGGATCGCAGTGTAGTCAACGAAGAACTCAAAACTTTATTCCCTCGCCGATTCCGCCGTTTGCGCGCTCCCGGCGCTAACCCCAAATGCTGTGGAGTGGAGTAAACATAAGCATCGGTCCGGGCTGTTCCTCTCTCACGTCGCCTCCCGGAAATTAAGGGAGTCCACAGCTTCTGTGATAGCCCGTGTCGTGTAGCGCTGGGCCCGAAAGACAGGGCCCGTGGTATGTCCGCTTCCTCCTAATTATTTTGCTCTCAGAAATGTCCATCTCAGGCGCGAGAGACTGGCCTTTTCCTACCTGTTTAATCTGGGTGGAAATAAAATCGACCATTTATGCTTATGAACTCAAGAATTCTTGTTGGTACTGCCGTTCCTGAATTGGGGTGAATGGAGACCACGAGGAACACAGATGCTCATCAAGTTCAAAAATACTGGACGCCCTGCCGTTTCTCCCCGTGCTTCTCTTGTTCCACCACCACCAACATGAGCTCAGTATCCTCGTCCTCCTCTCGCACGGACACCCATTCGTTCTCGCCGAGCCTTCCTCAGGACTCAGGACCCCCCCCTGGAGTGAGGTACGTGTCCCTTGATGCATAAATCTAGAAACCATTGATATATGCGCTGCCAGCGTCTCGGCATTCAACAACTGCCACAACTTCACAGTCAACGGCGGCACAATCAACGTACAGGCAACGATCAATTACGAAGATGAGAGTGCTAAGACTTATCACGACTCTCGGCTTACTCAACTGAATCCACCCCTCCTCTGCGCCTAGATTTTCGACGTATCCGAGTGGGGGATATGAATCTGCTGATGGACGTAGCCACACAACATATCGTTGAATGGCGCGATATTCGAAGGAAGAAGACTGGAGCTGTGAAGCGTCGTATCCCGGTTGTAGTTGGATCTCGGCGGATTAACCATGCACGTATCCACTGCAGTCAAGACAATTTCACGGCGGTAATATACGAGGAAGATTCCGACTTCGAAAGGGTAAGCCTTGCTCCGTAGCCAGCTATCCTGCACTCAAGCACACCTCCATTTTAGCACCGCGCGCACGCAGAATGGCGCGAGCAATTTCGGTAAATGATTTTTTTCGTCAATTGATCCTTAAACTCTACTCTCTGACATACACCCCAGACATGCCTCTTTGGTTCAATTATTTGGCGTCACCTCAAGCTCCCGCGGTCCAAAGGCACTCATATATCATGACGGTAAGGAGGATTTGCTGTCCTGTGTAACAGCTTGGGCAGCTAATTTCCATCCCCCTGGCAGGACTGATACCTCTAAATGAATTTCGTAAAAAATACCAGCAATCTCTGGTCGGGTCCTCCTACGTCGAGTATGAAATCGTGTGTTCTCCCCTTTTCATCCTGGCCAATATCCTTTACTCTTTTAATATAGGGCAGGGGTTTCGAAGTATGTACCATGTAGCGAGGAATTATGAATAACTTCTCATGATTTCAAGGCCGCGATAGAGCACTGGGCTGAAATGACTGGAAGACTTCTACTCATGCAAGATTCGAATGGGTATTTCACTCTGTTGGGACCAGGCACCGTATTATGGATTCGCGTCTCAACAGGCCAACTCTGTATCGAGGTCAATTACGGTGAAGAGACAGGCCTCCCTGAATCACGCGCGGAGCTGCCGTATTTCCAGCGGGTCACATATTTGGGAATCCCGCTCACATCGGACACAGACTTGGAAGAAACCATACTTTCCAGAATTACATTGGATAATTTCCACTACATTCTGTGCCCCAATGGTGAGGGGTATCGCATCGAGATTCACGGACCAGGCACTGTTCTTCTTGGCTCACTCGCTTGGCCCATGCCCAATTCTCCAAATCCGTTCAATCCATTTATTGCAATTTCTTTATCGGATCGGCTAGGACTTTCGGATATGCACCAGGGATTCTGGCAGTATGGAGATGCACATACTGCTTCCCCATTTTCACCCAAGAGCGAGATATTACCTAACGGGTGGACACGGTCGGTTTCTATATTATTTCAACCACCGAATGTGACTGAAGGGATACATAGTATTGCCCTCGCAAGCTTACCCACGAGCACCTACTGTCACTTCAGAAAACGCGTATATCTGACTCCGAAGACACGTTGGCGGGTACGAAAAGCGTGGCTTGCGCAGGCAAACTATGTCATGGCGAAATCGGGTTTGGACGCTGGTGAGGCACAAATAAATAATACGTGTTTCCTTAACTCACTGTGCTCTGGAAGACGAATGTTGTATGAGGTTCGACCTTTATGATAAAGAGACCTCTGACTCTGCTCACAGTCGTGATTAATGAGGTTCATTTGAGATTCTCAATCTCATCAACTGTGGACGAATTTACCCTGAAAGGAACATTTATGGCCGATTCCCCCTCAGATGTCTACCTATTCCTCTTCCAACCCACCGTAGACAATTCCGGCGGTCACTTGGCGATTCACTTACCTCCGGAGAGTGCAACATATTACTGGGCATACGATCCGTTGGGACTCCAGCGCCTACCCGAGGAGATCATAGATGAACTAGGCCTTCCAACTGTGGAGCTTAAGGTTTCCATATGGGCAGCAAGCTGGGGGCGGGAATACTACAATGTAATTCAGAAGCGACACAGCGCCAAAGGCTTCGACCCCGATAGCCAAGATGTGGCGATCAAGCTCGAATATCCTCTTGTTGATGTCGATCGATTGAATCTTCTCATTAATGGCAATAAGGTACGTATTCTCGTCGTGGATGGCATGTACACTGACTGTTTGTCAAGATTGAAGAGGTCAATGATGCTGAATAAACCTAGCGCATAAAAAATTATCATTTATATTCTATCAATCCGAAATTCAATAGTGCATGGTTTGCCTCGGAATCCATGCACAAAACTTGGGGTAAAGGGCCATGGCTATGCCTGGCAGGAACAAGTACTTATAGTGTAAATGTGACAGCCATAAATATGATCAATTAAGCCAAAGGATATTGGGCTTAGGGCCACTCGAGTCCGTTGGCGCCTTCGGCGCTCCATAACAAATATCTATCCTTATAATACCGGGAATCCGCCCCCGGATTCCACATCAAAAATCCGGGAGGGAAAAGTGAGGATGCCAATCGAGGCAGAAAAATGAGAAGAAAATCGTAGCGATTTGGGTATCTGCTCCCGTTAGCGAGCTATTCCCCATTTGGGTTACAGGCATTGCCAGGGCATCAATGGGGGCGAGAAAAATGCACGAAAATTATACAACAAATATTAGGTCGCTATCTAGAGCGGGCCACTGTGCCCGATTCGGTTTTCACGTACTTCTTTTTTGGGACAGTTACATGTCCGCACCGCTGTTCAGGGCCGGGGAGGAGTGCTGATGCATTGTTCCATCCTATTTGAGCCTACATATGTCAGAATTAGCAGCCCACCTAACCTCTCGGCCTCTTGTTGGTGTTTATGTGGTCGGCCTTCCCCGAAATTGGGCCTAAATGAAGACACTTCAATTGCTCGGCCCCTGGACTAGCCACTGCCAATATGTCTGCTGTCTGACTATTCTGTACCCTCTGTACACCTTGTGTAACCAAGCGCTCAACCTCCCGGGCCCTTGTTGCTGTTTGTGTGCCGGTGATCCCCAAAACCATGGTAAACTGAAACAATTCAATATCTGTTTATCTTGGGCTCAGTTCTGTGGGCAGACTGGTGGCTGTACACCTTATTTTTTTTTCCAATTCTGGGTTGGATTTTTTTTCTTCTACTTCTACACTCAAAGGTGTACAGCCACCAGTCTGCCCACAAAACTGAGCCCAAGATAAATAGGTTGGCCCCAAAAAGCCAAGTTGCCCCCAATTTCGACCTCACAGCAACCAAAACGGTGCATGGCCGCCGATCCGGGGGGATCCTTCAACAAAAAACATGCATCGAGGCCAGAACGGCCTCCGGGAACCACAACCTGGCCCCAGGTTGTCGGATAAGATAGATAGGGTCGCTCATTTCGGTGTCTGAGACTTTGTTTGAGTCAGTTTTTGTTGCATTGAACACGGCAGAGTCATACTAACATATGATTCCGTACCTCACTCGTTGAATTGTATGTATATTTGCGGCCAGAATTGAACACATTTGCGGCATGGAGTAGACATCTAGAGACAGCAAATGTCTGACGTCCACTGTGGTGAGGATGTCTAGCATCGTATCGACGTCGATCGCGCGAATTTCTCGCAGTCGGAGTGACACAAGAGGTGAAGCTGCGCCATTTGAAGGAGGACCAGCACGTTCTACCGTGCGACGGTGAAAGGTTATGTTCCTCAGGGATAAGACCTGCAAGGCCCTCATATGACTCAAAAGAGAATCGAGCACTGCTGGGGAAGATGAAGTGTGCAAGGTGGAGAGTGTGCAGGGACGGCAGTGAAAGTTCTCCTTTCACTGCTGCTATCAGGAAGTTCATGACATCCAGGCAGACCAAGTTCGGCAAGAGGGGCAGAATGCGAGAGACCACAATACAATCTGTCGCATGCTCAGAAGAGTTGAAGTCGCCGGAGACGCCATCAAGAGTCCAATGTCTGACGTAGAGTCGCCCGATGGGAGGGGATTCTGCGAGTAGCCTGTCGAAATTGAAAAGTTCGCGGCTTCCGCAACAGCGGATCGTGGCAAGCAGGTGCATTTGGCTCCTGGGGCGGAATGAGTGACAAGCAATTGCAAGGGAACAGGCCCTCAGTTCCCCCACGTTATATGGCCCCACGACCCTCACCGTATCGTTCAAAGGGTCTACTATATCCCAGTCGGCAGCGTTCCCAGTAGGCCCCATCGCGAGATTGTCGATGATCGCGTCGACAATTTCCTGTGGCACTCGCATTATCGCGGCTGATGACGACAAAAAAAGGTCTGGCAGAATCGGCGGGCGGAATAACTGGTTTGCTGGTGGTCGCAAAAGACAGAGAGCTGTGTTGTTGTGGTCGCTTTGGCTGATTCACTGCGTTGAGGCCGTTTGTAGTCAGAGGCTGGCTACATTGGTTCACATTGGGTCACATTGGTCTACCCATGGCCTACCCCTGTTAGACGAGGGGATCGACATATGTGTTTGGCTACGCTTGGGTAGCCTGGTACACAGGAGGTAGTCACATGCTGTCACAGCGTGATTACATTGGGCTACATCGGGTAGCCCAATGTGGACCCACCGCATATCCTGCCCGAGGATTCCACGACGAGACTGTCATACTAGGAGAGCGTGTCTGAAAAGGTCTGAAATGGCGCGCCGCCAGTGCCACGTGCGGCTTGTGCCGCATCAGAGAGCCAAACATGCCATAACTTTGGTAATCATGGCCACATCAGAATTGACGTTGAGAATCATTGCACAAAGACTTACTTGGAAAATGCCGCTACAAGCCTATCAATGTAAATTGGAGCTCCCAAACAGTTCTCCAACTTGGTCACTGGTGTACCTGGGTCTACCAAGGTACCCCCAAGTAGACACAATTTGGGCAAGGTAGACTATGCGGCAACAACTGTGTTTACACCGTTATTCCCAGGTACACATATGCCCTTGTCTACCCCCTTGTCTACGCCCGTAGCCATACCCTATGACTACGAAGGGCTTCAACGCAGTGATTGATCCATTGATAAGATAAGATCGTTTTTTTCGAGTAAGAAAAATCCTCAGGTTATAACAGAAATCCGGGATTAATATAATATGCATAGAAGACGCGCTTGCAGAGCCAAGTTGACTTGGTCTCTCGTAGACAGACTAGAATAGTACCTCGCGTGTTGTATTATTGATTTGACTCGGAGTCTCCTGCTTGATCTTTCGACTTCATGGAACATCTTGAGAGAATTATAAGCTTGTTTCAACATGTTGAGCTAAATATATTCTCTCAATTTATGGGCATGGCCAAAATATATCAATGGATCTCTTATAATCATATTTTGGAGAAGTTCTGGTGAACTCCGGTACCCAGTAATGTAGCCTACTCCTTCCTGTATACAGCACATCCTCTTTACCCCTCGTCGTCCACCTCCTAAGTTGATGTTGGATAGACAGATATCTTCTGCGCTACGGATGGGAGCAGTTTGCGCAGCAGAGCTACATCTGGCGGTACATGCCATTGTTCGTCTGTTGCGCATAGATCTCCACCTCTTTCAGTGGGCCACGGGCTTGCATGAGCACTTTGTCCAGATCCGACCACCGTTCCTCGGTCATATCATCGTTGACGCCAAATTGTTGATAACAAAAACGGTGGGATATGGTCTCGAGCGCGGCTAGATGGTGAAGATTTCTAAACAACTTCAGGGTGGCAGACATGCCAGAGGCTCGATCTTTGATATCAATATGGCGGAGACATTTATTGTGTTCTAAAATGTCTGAGTCGCTGAGCGTCTCTGTGGTTCCATATATCAGTGTTTGCGATTACAAGAAGTGGGTGCAACGCACCAAGTCGGCCGATTCGGACACATTGAACCTTTCGGAGAGTTCCTATATTTGCCCTCAAAAATGGGATCAAGGGAGCAAATGCTTCGACGCGCAGCGATTGTAGATGCCTCATGTCCACCATGCTGAAGGTGGACACCATCGCATCCGTAATGGCGGCACCAGCAGCGGAACTGTACATTCGAGTATCGAACTCTATGTCGAGAGAGTCCAGGACAGCGAGAGGTTCGGGAGCAGGGGGATTGCCTGGTTGATAAGAAGTATCGGTGAAGTCGATCACCGCCAGAGTCAGCTCCTTTAGGCCCTGCGCATGGCCGAGCAGAGACTGGAGTTCCATCACAGAAGCAAAGCTGTACTGTGTGAGCGAAAGGCTTCGAAAATGAGGGAGGCAAAGTGCTTCATGGACCGCATTAGTGAAAAGAGTTGGCTGATGATCCCACCTAAATCGTTTGATGTAAGAGTATATGGTGAGATGCACCAATCTCGGTACCAGACCGAGGAGTCAGGAGGCCAGTGTGAAGTCAACATCAGCGGAGTTGTAGGAGTTGGCGCTCGGAATGATTTCAACGTATTTCACATACAGTGCGAGAATATGGGGGGATTCCGAAACGAGCATTTCGAGCCGGGATGAGCCGTTGGTGAAGTACTGGACTCCAGCAAACAGATGCTCCCTGCTCCGGGATAAGAAGCCGCGAGAAACAAGGGCACAAGCCATGAGTGCGGACCCCTCCGATTCGGGGACAAAGTAACCGTCGGGTTTCCCAGCTTCACCACGCGGGGCGAATTGGTCAATGATGGCATCGACAAGTTCCTGTGGGAGGTGCACCATCGCGGTGACTGTTCTGGAAAGCATTTACATAGTCAGCAAGTAGATAGAAGGAATCATCGATGGGGCATACATGCTGAGTTTCGCTTCTTGAAAACCTTTGGACGATGGTCGTGACCGTTCCGGAGCAAGCGCGTTGATGAGTTGACGTTGGTTTGGCTTTGTATCAGCAGCACATAGTGCCACACACAGCCAGGTCCAAGCGAGACTCTTCATCCATATTCATTCAGAATGAGAAGAATGTACGGAATATCTGTCGACGAAAATTATGTCCCTGAAAGAGTCACTTATTTGGCGAATACTAAGATCCCTTTGCGCTCAAGCCTCCGTCGCGTAGAATACAAGGATTTCAATGTTTGTGGCCGTCGTTTAATTATCGACAGCAAATATACTCGATGAGATTGAGGACTTTTAGACTCCCCTCTAACCCTTGAATTGGTTTTTCGGGGAAGCCATAGAGTGGTGCAAAATTCTCTAGTTGTTAATTACAGACAATGATTTCTTCTACATCACTGGGCAGCCCCGGTTCCAACTGTACCGATTCTACACCATTCTGTACCTCCTCTATATTACTCTCTGTACTCCCATGTCGGGTACACAGACATCTTCTGAGCTACAGAGGGCAGCAAACCGCGCACCAGATCCAAATCCGGTGCTACACGCCGTGCTTCATCTGTGTGAGCGTATATTTCCACCTCTTCAAGGGTTTCATGAGCTTGCCCGAGTATTTTGTCGAGACTGGACCACCCCTCCGCTGTCATATCGTCGTTAATACCAAATCTCCTATAGCCACAATTGAGGGTGATGGTCTGGAGCACCACTAGATGGCGAAAGTTCCCAAATAGTTTCAGGGTGTCGGACATGGTAGAGGCGTAGTCAGTAATGTCGATATGGCGCAGACACATGTTGCTTCTGGAAATGTCTGGGTCGCTGAGCATTCCTGGGCTTCCAAATTCAGTGTTTGAGCATTCGGGAAAGCGGATTGTACGCACCGCGTGGCTCAGCACATCGAATTTTTTGGAGTGTTCGCGAATTGGCTCTCAAAAATGGACTCAGAGGGGCATCAACCCGACACGCAATGAGCGGAGATGCCTGATGTCAACCATGCTGAAGGAGGAGAGCATTACATCCACGGCATACTCAGCCACGCTAGTCACGCCGAGCGAGTCCAGGACAACAAGAGCTTCGCGAGGCGTGGGATCGGTACGACGAGTAGACAAATCATCGAGGTCGACGCAGTCGAGAGTAAGCTTTTTAAGACCGTGTGCGTGGCTCAGAAGGGACTCTAGCTCCGTGACATCCATGAAGGTGTACGAGCTTAGAGAGAGACTCCGAAAACTGGGGAGCTGAAGTGCTTCGTTGAGTGCGTTTTTTAAAACCTCGGGCTGTTCGTTCCATTGCACTAACGCGGGGCCGTACGAAAAAGAGATGCTCAAATGCACCAATTTCGGTATCAGACCAAGGAGCTGGGAGGCCAGTGTGAACATGACGGGATCAGGGAGCTGGGCAGTGTCAGAGTAGATACCGATAGTGAGATATTTCACGTATGAGGTGAGAATAAGTGGGGGTCCAGATATGAGCGCCTCGAGCCTGGATGAATCATCGGTGATGCAGTCGAGTGAAGCGAACAGATGCTCCCGACACCGCGGCAAAAATGTGCGAGAGGCGAGAGAACAATCCCGTAGTGCTGCCCTCTCTGATTCAGGGACGTAGTACTGGTCAGGGAAGTGCATCCTCCCCCCGCGGAGCGAATTGGTCAATGATGGTGTCGATCAGTTCTTGGGGGAGGCGTCCCATCGGAGAAGCTATCCACATGGACACAGTTAGCAAGTACTTATGTAGAAGTATGCGGTGCAACATACACGCTCCGCCTTGTCTTTTGAGCGCCCTTCCAAAGTAATTCCAACGCTGGTCGTGATCGTTGGGAAGAACCAAGTTGACGTCGATTTGGCTCTGTGTCAGACCAAACACACAAATCATAGATGCGATTTTTTCGCGAATTTATTCAGTCGACGCGGAGTGACAATGGGGATGTACGGAATGCGAATAACAAGTAACTAAGGCGTAAAATATTTAAGGAATATATAAGATGTGTGGTGGTGGGTCTCCCGAGTGCAAAGTTAGCAAGCCCTTATGACAACGACATCGCCGCCTAAGATATAGGCTGACAGACAGATTTCATTCAAGCAAAGATCCAGTACAGGCGCAGTCTCACCCGCCTGAGTGACGACAGCCCTGCCCGAGGCCTACGCCACATCCCTGTCCACACAAGCTGTAGTTTTGGAAGCCACAGCCACAGGCCGGCGGTTCCCCAACAGCCATTGCTCGAATGGGTGGCTGGAAGAACGACCACGACGCATGAATCGCGAATACGAAAAAGCATCAGGCTCTTCGCAGCCACGCCCCACGAGGGAAACCTCCCCGTCCCACAAACTCGACGTCTACGCCATCGCGAGATACGCTGGCTCAGGACCAGCAGAGCGGCATATCCTCCCGCAACACCCACGTTGCGTGTACTCGGAAGCGAGCCCAATGCGCAAATGCCGTGTATGGGCGGGCGGAGGAGTAACACCTCCTCGCACGGATGGAGACATCACGATGCCGCATACTCCCCGCAGTCGTCCCCACACGGAAAACGTCCGGGCCCCACATACTCGACGTCTCGACGTACAGCCCACTCACGACCAACGGAGCGGCATCTCCGCCCACTCACACATACAGCGACGCGCGGGGGCATCACAGACTCGTCGACCCCCACGGCATCATGCCCGACATATACGGGCAGGCGTACGAGCCGTCACGCAGGAAATCCATGCAGGACACGGTGGTGGTTTGCACCGCTCTACTCGCTGCACCTTCGACCAAACCGAGAGTAGCCGGTGTCGGCGGCTCTCCTCGTACACCAGCTCCCCGGAACTGTCCCCCAGCAGCACACCCAGCAGCAGCAGCACGTCCTGCTCCGCAAGCGCCCCGAGTCCAAGAAGATCGACCTGCGGAGCGACGCCAAGAGGCCGAAGCAGATAACGCCGACCGCGCGCACCCCAAGCCCCATCCCCAGAGCCTGGCACGCATCCACAACAAACCATGCAGGTGTAAGCCTGCAGGCCACGGCAAGCAAAGAAGCACGGCCAAGACGCGCAAAGAAACTCCATACTCGGCGTATCAGCCCAGCTCGCGCCTACTCTCACGTATCATCGAGTAAACGGCTGCCACCAGAGCAGTGAGAAAGAAAAGAAAGGCGCGGGCGTGGTGACGACGCACCCCGCCAACGCCCGCGAAAATGGCCCGCGAGCAGCGGCGGGTAGCGAGAAACACGCATGCGCAGCTGCGCGCCACGTCGGCGCCGCACCTTGCGCAATTGCAGGGCCACCACTGTCGGGATGGTAAAGCAAGACGCGCGGCGGGGGGCCAATATCACATTCCTGCGCGTCGCCGAGTGGCATGCCCGCACATCGCCAGCTGGGGTCGGCGCTCGCTTATCCACGTTGCGAGCCACACACGGCGCAGAAGCCGACCTTCATCGCGTCGACGCTGAGGTTAAGAGAAGCGGCGGTGCGAACTCGCTGATCAGCTCCTATGGATACCGGATAGCATCGCCCTCCGCGCGAGCTAGATGAAAAAGAGCGTTAGTGGTGTGTCAGAAGCGGGGAATGAAGGTCGAGGAGAAAGCAGATGGATGAAGTAACGAGAAGGACGCACAGAATTTCAATACCGCGTAGTTCCGCAGTGGCATCGGGAGACCGCCAGTGTACCGGGAGACCGCTATGGGCTGTTAAAAAGAAGGGCCTCAGTATCCATCACTGTTCTGAGCAAGAGCGCGCCGAACCAGAAGAAATGCCCCGAGCCGCGGTGATGGCGCGGGGGTATAAGGGGAGGGTAAGGATAAACCACGTGAACTAGCGAAATCTACAGAGGTGGCGAGGATTGAAAGAGCTGGAATAGAGGCGGAAAGGACGCTTACGATGTGGGAATCGAACTGCAGCAATGCGGGGAGGCGAGAAGCAGCAGAGGATATCCAAGACTTCAAAGCAGCGGTATGCAGCGTTAGAGAGCCACCTATCACAGGACCGGTCGACCCAGAGGAAGTGTCAGCAGTTGCTCAATCGGATTTTGGGCTCATATTTTACTGCTGAGCGAGTTTCGGCGCTTCCGGGTCCATAAAGAGAGCCAAAAACGAGGGTGGCGTAGAAGGAATGTGAACAGGTAGCACCGTGGTGGTTCGTAGATCGTCGCAGTAGCAGGTCAAAAGATGTGTGTCTGTGTTTGGTAACGCCTGTGACACCGAGCCGAAGTGATCCGGTTTCAATACCAAAGGCCCTCCGGGCATCCCTGGGACCTGAATCAAGAAAAATCCCACGACCTTAGACCTTTATAAATACACGACGTTAATCCCTTTATGAGTCTAGCTATGTCATGATACACTAGTAGACATTATACAGTAAATAAAGAAAATAGTTACGTGCCGGCGGCAAATACGACTCCTTCCCAATTGTACGCGTTCTCAACCCTCACTGTCGTTCACGGAGCAATTAGGCCGCGGGCGATGGCATCGAATAGATCGAGTTCCAACGCATCATCCCTGATCGGAGCCACTTCAATGGGAGCCGTACAGTTTGGGCAAATCTTCTGTACAGACAAATGAGACCTGATGCACAGATAACAAAAGATGTGAATGCACAGAGACCTACAGCTGGCGTCAGCCAACAGGCCAACTTGGCAAGATTGAACTTACGCCACGGGTTTGTAAACAGTAGAGAGTTTGCGCAGAAGCCACTGGAGCCACGTGGTGGCTTTTTGGCTGTGCGCAACTGGGTGGCTCCACAGCCAAAATATGACGTCAATGGCTCCGTGGAGCCACTCGCCTGCTATTTTTGCGCACGGCCCGAATGCCACTGGGTGGCTCCAGTGGCTCCTGCGCAAATACGCTAGTGTCGCCACAGAGGCCGCACCGATATATGTCAAGTTGTCCTAAAATGATTTCAGCGGCCAAACGTTGAAGCAGGGTGGAACATTACCTGCAAGCGACCTTTCGGCTGGAGAGGATTCCGTAGCATTAGGCGCAAAGTATTCGTACAGGGTGGTTTGACGCAGCATTGAACTTTGAACCCGATTGCATCTTAATGAACTGTTTCTTGTCTAAACACCAAGCGACAGCGGAGGCTTTCATATTCCGTGCGTCTTGAGGGGTCCGCTGGCCAATTGTATATCCGACGGCCTCCATCACCAACTCATCGGGCTCAAAGGACGCCGAGAGGCGGCCGCCTTCTTGAAAAGATGAGTTATGCGAGTGGCGCGCAACCGAGCGACCATCATTATATTGTACATGGATGCGCCGTCAAACGCCGCTTTAACTAGAGCAGGAAGTTCATCATGCGCATAATATTGGAAATTGGCCATAGCGTCCAAAGGTTGCCGGAAATCTCCGAAGGTTTTTCTGCAAGGTGCGCACATCCTCATGATGCTTTTTCTGGTCCCGTCAATCAATCTCTCAGGACATAAAATGGCACCATCATAGGCCTCTAAATTATAGGTCGTAGGAAGAGTCTCTGCCGGCAGGGATGGATTCTGAAGGAGGGTTAGATCATAATCTAAGGGATATTCGGTGGTCAACAGATGCGCCGTCGTGTCGTGTGCGTAGACTGCGCAGGGTGTCGGTAGCCATCTAGGAGGATGCGTATAGTCTTGCCATTCCACTGCAGTTCGGTATCGATCAGAGGAGGTCGCCATGTACGGAAAACATAGTTCTGCCTCTGTCAAGGCAACCCGGGCAGCTTGTTTTACAGACTGCTGGGCAGGAGCGCCTTTTTCTTTCCGCTTGGCAGCGTTGGTATTAAACTTTAATTTCCGGGCTCGCTCTCGGTCTCGGATTATCTGCACGGTTCGGGGTTGGAAAATAC
Organism: Mycena rebaudengoi; assembly: GCA_029282285.1. NCBI lineage: Eukaryota > Fungi > Basidiomycota > Agaricomycetes > Agaricales > Mycenaceae > Mycena > Mycena rebaudengoi. Next base: position 74,956 of record JARJCX010000280.1, read on the forward strand.
CTTGCCTTTGTTTTCTCAGTCGTTTGAACAGTAGCACCTGAGAATTTCCAGGGCATCTGGCGTCGCATTGATGCTCCAATATGTACTCTTCCACCAAAGGTTTACTTTTCGGGACAGTGATGCAATGCAGGTTAGCGAAACCCATAAGATGTTCAACTGCTGAAGTGACTGAAGAGTGAAACAAGCCCAGCCAGACTCGAAGAATGAACGGCGATGTATTTGACGTCCATGTCAGCCAGATGAATGCGGGTCAAAGTGCTGTCAGTAACGGTTTCGCTGAACTCAAAGTCCTTGTTCAGCAAATAAGTGCCACAGAACCGGGTACCATCGTCAACGTCGACCAAGATATCGTTGGAAAACGCTAGTGGCAGAATGTGAAGGTTGTCCATGCACTGAACAGTAGGATGATCAATGTCCATAAGCGTCAGTACAGTAATCTCTTCGATAGTTTTAAATGGACCTTGTCGTTTGCGGGGAATTTTAGAAAAAGCTATACAATATGCCTGCCCAGGACATTCGTCCGAGCACCTGTGCCTCATGAGCTCTTGGACCATGGCCGGTTTTCTGGGCAGCTCCTTGACCCGATGGGCGTGCAATGACTCTCAGGTGAGCCATAGTCAATTAGGTATAGTACGACACAAACTTCGAAATTTCATTACAGGTACAGGTGAGCACATATCCGTCGGAATTGCTAGGAGAAGCCATCCCGACGAAATCGTAGGAAGCATTAGGAGTAAACGTTGAGACGTCAGTCTCAGAAATGGAGACTTCTCAGTTATCAAAGACTATGCGAAGAGACCCGGCTACGGTGGGCGTGTGTACTGATTTCCTTCTATTGTTTAAACGTCTGAAAATGAGTACATTACTGTGCCAGGGCAACTCAGAGAAGATGCATGTTGATTTATGCCCATCATCTTTGAGCCTCTTGTGCTGTCAGTTTCCTTTATTTGATGACACTCGACTAAGGCCGATAAACCTGACAGATCCAGATAGTGGAACAGTTCACAAAACTTGTGAATGTCAGTACAGGACACCGCAATCTCATTGTCTTCCCCATTGTAGGCATGTCTGAACGCACAGCAACCAAGCCATACCAAACATTCAAGGTAGATGTGGTGATCAAATTGACATCAAGCTCTGATGGTTTCTGAACATTGGACAGCACACAGACTTTAACAAACATTGGACATTGAACATCAGTTGATTCCTCATTGTAGGTACTACGTAGGTGAACGCTAAGGGGAAGATGTCAGATTTGAGGCAAGCGGGAAAGAAACAGGGTACATAGCAACGGATCGACCCTGATGTCAATCAGGCGGCGGTTTACCAATGCAGCCGAGGACGGACCCGAGGAAGGCGCTTGGACAGAAATGAGTAACAATCGTTCCGTTCAAAAGAGGCATACCTTCGGAGAGCGGTTGGTCGAAAGTGGACATTGAAGGAGTAGGAATGACTGAGAAACATTGAGACCAGAAGGACAGAAGCCTCCGAGCATTACCTGCAGCAGCGGCATGGAAACCAGGAGGGGCAGATGAGGTCCATGAGAAGAAATGAGCAGTCATCAGGCAATAGGTTGTGCCTTGGGACATCGTCTTCGGGAAGCTCTTCAACGGAAGGCGAGCGGCGGTTGGACACTGCGCTGGACATGCAGGATAGACTTGGGCTTAAGGCCACTGCAGTGCAGCATGGCAACGAGTCCATTTGCGCCTTCGGCGCTCCAGATCAAACCAAGTAAAAGTGCAAGTTAAATATAAGTGTTTAAGTACAATGAATGGGACAATGGTGTGCTTGCAGCAGGACCTGGTCGAGAGCACAGAAACAGTAATGGAAAGAGTGGGAATAGATAGATCAATCTATGGTCGCACAACTCCTATGGAAGGAGAAGCATTATAATTATTATAATTAATCATACGGCGGAATTTAGAGTTGTCTTTGGGGAATAAAAGTACTTAAATATTGCAACAACCTCAATTTGCGAATCTGTAACCATGTTGACGGCCCAGTGGTTGTTCTTGGTCTCAATTAAAAAAATTCGCCCAAGCACGGAAACATGTGTCGTTGGGTTGGATTCAAATAGTCGGGTGCACGGAAAAGCCAAGGATGTAAACATTTAGCCCTGAAGCCTACAAATACAAACGCACATAAAACCCGCACGGTGAGTATTGGAATTTCGGTGAATGCCAAATACTGGACTGTGCAGAGCGTGCCGCACATGGACCATGTGAGGCACACTACCGCTCTCCAACCATGTGACATGGTTGGAGGGCAGTATTTAGTGAAAAATCAGTGCGGCGTGGTGCTGCGGACAATACGAAAATAAAGTCTGCGTTCAACAGAAAAGTCTGGTGTGGCGATACTGGTGGGGGAGTTTGCGGCGTGCCGCCGACACGTCACCAAGTGAGGGTGAGATACAAGAGAAATGGTGATTATGTGAAAAATATTTGTAACATATATTAAGAATTGAATGCACCGGAATAATTTAAAAAACTCTGGGCCAATGGGGTGCACTGACACACCTACAGTGCTAGTTGACACATTGAGTGGTGGTTCATGCCTCGCTATAGGTTCCTACTTAAGTCGAAGATATAAGCACAAGACAGTGAACATACAACTCACTGGATACGTGTCCCGATTCGTTTGAAAGTGCTCCAACGGGGCGCGAGCAAGTATCCTTGACTATCGTGTTATCCAACAGCTTTTTGTACCCTGGGAGCGTGCAGTACCACGGTCCACATTTATTATTTAAATTTTCAATGTTCCTTTATATTTCAGGCTCTGAGGTGGCGCCGCGTTGCTTCTTCTATTCGCTGCTAACTTCCAATCGAAGTTGAGCTGCTGACTTCCCGTGTCTACTAGTCTTACAACTTCTTGCTGATTCTTCTTGCCCAACTTGACTTTGTCAAGTTCATGCAAGCTCTCGCTTTATAAATCAATGAAGTTCGCACCCTGGAATCCAAACCAACCCTCCTGACGAAATTACATTCATCGATGTCCGGATTCATACCTCCTCCATTTCGAAAGCGATGCCCACCACAGGAATTTAAATCAAGCCCACCGACCGGATGTGCCATTCTGGTGCCTTCGTGCGTTTTATTCCGATTTTTCTTCCTGCAGTGTACTTGCTTGTACGATTTGCCGCAATCTCCCGCCTTTAAAATCTGTGCCGGACGAGAGCCAACAAAAGCAAACAGAGTTTGGAGTATACAATCCTGTATGGGCCAGGCCCGAGTCAAACGGGCTGTGTCTGCTGCAGGAATGCCGCTGCTCTCCAAGATGTGATACAGACATGTGCCACGCGCTACCAGACCTCCAGTCCATCCCTTGAACGATCAATATAGTTTATTATTCAGGTAACTCATATTCATTATTTTGCAATGGGACAGGCTACCAATAAAAAACCAAAGAATTATAAAGAATCTTTCATGATTATCCATGAACTAGAAATAATCTCTCCGGCAGGTGGAACGAACAATGGCGTGTGAAACAAAAGCTGGCGTGCGCAATGCGGAGGTCGGACTGGGCATGACACGGTCCATGCAATGGATGGGACGACTTAGGCATTGGCACCACGGGTGCACACCCGCCCATTGACTCCACCCCATCGCGCCCATACACGCCCCCACGCCGGAAATGAAATATCATACATATATCCCAGGAGTGCTACGAGAAAAAAAGAAAAAGAGAAAAAGAGCGCCCACACGCACGGGAGGAAGGATGGAAATGGATAGCACGCATGCAAGCTGGCGTGGCACGCAAAAACGCGAGTGTATCGGAATGGATGCAAGTCCTCGTGTGCCACGCACCAAATGGTCATTACCCACCTTTCCAGCACGGGCAGGCCGACCCAAACGCAGCAATAGTCACCGGATGGAGGAACGATCAAGTGGCCGCCGAAGAATGGAGCGCGAGAGAAAAAGAGGATGTGACGGAGCGCGAAAGAGGATGGGGGCCCGAAGAACGAAGAAGGAAGGGCGGAGGGCGACGAGCGATGGGTGACAGAGCGTGCGAAAAGGTCAAGGTTTTTGAAGAGAAAAAAAAAGGAGGGAAGAGAGGAGAATATGAAGGGCGGAAACTGATTTGAAAGAAAAAGGAGCAGAACACACCTGACCATCCAGACTGTGACGCAGTGGTGCAACATGAACTCCCAGTGGTTTGAGCAGTAGTCTTCGAGGCCCGAGGGTGAGGACCTGCGAGTCTCAGTTGGCAGGAAGAGTGCACAGAATAAATACAGAGATGCACTAAGAACTGCTACAGCCAATACACAATTTGGGTGAGGTATTAGCACTTCATGGGATGGGGGTAGTCCTCCACATACCCATGACGGCGAAATACACCACCATACCCCTGCTCGCCGAACCTGAGCTTGCGTGCGCGGGTGATGCACCACCTGTGTGCGAGCACCAGGAAGAACATGTTGAAGAGGAGGCGCAGGAGGGAGACGAGGATTATGTACGCCAGAAGCAGGAGGTCCAAGTAGGACTTGGTGTAGAAAGGCGTGGTGGGGGTGAGTGCGGGGTGCAAGGTCATTGAGGTGTGCGGGTGGGCGGTGTAGGATCCGAGGAGAGCTGCTGGCGAGCAGCCCACCGACGTGGTGGACCGGATTTCTGCAGCAAGATTAGATTAGATTGTAGCAGAGGTAAAGGGCTTACTCGAGCGGGAAAAAAGTAATTATTTACATACTGAAATACAATTAATTAAACTAGTCATCGTGTTTGGCGCACTGGCATGGCACCGTCGAGAACTTGGGGTTTCGTCCGACACAAGTCAGGTCTGATCCGCGTTTACTACAGTCACGGCAGAAGTTCGTGCAGCGTTCAACACTTCTCGACCCATGTAATGCGTGCTGAGGAGTTTGTCTCTGGTATGACGCGCTGCTCAGTTGACCGGTGATACGCCGTCTATAATCGCAGCCTTGAAACACGCTATTTTGCGATTCCTATAAGAGTATTATAGGCGGCAGGATCCTTAACAGTCTGTATGACTCCGACATATAGGCTATAGGAAACTCGCTATGGTCAAAGAGCACTAGATATTGTCCTATAGACGGTACCTTTACAAATGAGGGCCTCTATACTCATTATCGTACGCTCGGCGACGTCCAAGATGGACTACACCACACAGAGTAGCATCTATAGGAGACACAAAGCGCAGTCCTATAATCAAGGAGCGAAGCATTTGAAGCGGAAACTGCGTCCTATATTCACAAAGCGACATACAACAAGTCTCCTATTACGGCCCGGAACGGCTATAGGAGCACGTGCAATGAGGTCATGACCTTCGAGGGATCGGCCGACCGAGTAAATCCGATACGGAACATATAGGGTGGACTTCTGAAGTCCGGCGGTTACCGAATTGCACCCGTTCACTTTGAACTACGGAACCCATAAAGGGTACTATAGGGAAAACTTGCATCCGACGTGCCGTAGAGCCGAGTTAAACACATGGTATAGGATGGGCCAATAGCGAATCTTTCGCGACGGTCTAGACTCCGCAACCCAGCGGCATTCAGAGTCGATAGGAACCGGAGCGAGGCCCCGAGCTCATTTTGAGCGTCCTATACTATTATCCGGACAGGAAAACACGGAACACGTGCGAATACGGAGTCACCAAGCCATCTTTGCCAAGCCTATAATGACTGTTACTTATAAATCTTACATACCCTAAACCCTAGTTCTCGATCGTTTGTTTATTTATAGCTTTCCAAATAGTATATAGGTAGGAGTTTTCGTTAGATTACGGTAGCTCACGCAACCCCCCACTTTGGCGACCGCTACAGTAGTAGTTGTCTCCCTATAGGGCCAATTGTAGAGTCTCGGATACATAAAAGACACTCAGTTAGAGGTTTTGCTACAAAGAATCTATAAAGCTTTTGAAGTTACAATTGCAGTGATCTCAGGGACCTATATAAGCTATAAGAATATAAGCTATAAGGGTTTTGTGCAGTCAGAACATTGGTTGCTTTTGAGAACGTTGGATTAAGAAGGCCTATATAAGCGAAGCTATCAGTTGAGACATTACAGTGTCCACACTACACGGTCCTCCCGTTAAAAGAGAAAACCCTATAAAGACTTGGAAACCCTCGGGTGACTTTGTTTGACTTCCTGTTCGCGTTCCTATACATACATTTCCATCCTATAAAAATATCTTTCGCGCCTAATACTTGGCCGTCTGACTCCTACAATAAAAACAGCTATCGAAAGGCATTGTTGGTGTGTTAGTTGGGTTGTGATATAGATTCTGCTGGTTATAGCGGTTTCTTATACACTTTCCTATATATACATTTATAGTGTGTTAGTTCGGCAGCCCTAACAACTGGTGACCGACGTAGGGGGTCTCAGACAAGATATTTTAAATCTATAAACAGCAGTTTATAGAGGATTTAAAGAGATTTGTTCTCGGAAAGCCTCCAGAACGGAAGATCAATTGAAAACGAGTTATCCTAGTTATAGGGCTCGTCACAAAGAGCCTATAGCTGAAAATTAAAAGACAATCTGTCCGGAAACGATCCCGCAGGACGCTAGTTCATCCTATAATCCAGACAATCCTGAATTAGCTGGACAAGGGGAAGCTCCCGTAGGGTTTTGGCAGAGACCATCCTCGAGATCAACTCGGAATTCTCAAGTAACATCCAGCAGTACGGGATTTGGAACTATAGACGCTCAAACTAAGCGGCTTTCTATTGTTGATAAAGCAAGGAGAGCAGCCCAACAAAGCACTATAGATCGAACTGTTGCGAATAGGCAGAGAATCGCGTCGAATTCAGGATCTCAGTCATCCGAAACATTGTCAGGACCTTCTACACAAGGTTCACAAACACTTCATACTCAGGAATCACAGAGTCAGTTAGACTCGACCACATCTATAAGTTACGCCGACAGTAGCTGCTCAGTCCGTACAGACCAATCCGGTTATTCCTATAACCACAGTAACACATCCTATAATGACTGTCCACGGGAACTGGAACGTTCAAGCTTCCACAAGCATGGGATACGAATAAGCCGAAGTTCAATGGCGAGGATCCAGAGGACCTCGTTAAGTTCTTAAGCCAAGTCGGAGAGATTATAGAACAAGCTAAATTTACTACCGATGTTCAAAAGAAGCAAACTCTGCTTCGGTACTTGGATAGTGTTTCCACGAAAGATGAGTGGAAGAGTTTAGCTAGTTGGACTTCGGGAACCTATGAAGAATTCATAGACGAAATCCAGTTGATGTACCCTGAGATTCAGGACATTTCTTCAGGTTCTATAGAAAGGTTAAAGGCCGTTTGTGCTAGATTTCAGGACTTAAAAATCTCGGATCTTGGCAAGATTAAACGGTTTGGCATCGCCTTTATGGTTGAAGCCAAGAAGTTGGAAAAACCTCCTATAGCCTTGTTAAATGGGACCCAAGTTGAACTATATCTTGCGAGTTTTAACCCTGAGTTTAGGGAAGAGATTCAAAAAGTTATTAGGTCCACAGAAGTAATCTTAGATGAGACAAAGACTGCTCCAGCACCTGCAGTAGTAGGTGTGGCTAAAGGCGTAGATCGGCGAGATAGCAGTGTTCCTATAACTCGAGTTATTTCTATCGCGGAATCAATGGCTAGGCACCTATACACCTTCTAATACTGTGCTTATTGGGTCCTATACAAGTGTGAGTGACGAAGAGGTTTCTAGAGGCACTCTACCGAAGTATGATCCAGTTATCGCGAAAATGAAGCAGGAGATGGATGCTGGTTTCTCGAAAATTGAGAATGAGCTCATGCAGAGCAAAGACCGAGAAGTCATTCGCGAAAAGAAGACTGATACCATGATAAGAATGTTGCAACAAAACCTTCGGGGTGCTGCACCTCACCAAGATGTTCCAGAAACTGGTCAATCCCATAGTCAGAATGACGAGAGACAGCAACAGGGTCAGAGACCCCAGCGCCAGAATGAAGGAAATTGGCAAGGCAGAACTCAGATGGGGGGAGATTGTCACTATTGTCTCTTACCGGGTCATTATATAGCGGATTGTCCTCACAAGGCGGTTCACTTAGATCTGGGAAAATTGATTGTTCAGAATGGCCGGATTAAAATGGGCGATGGTACCTATATTCCTAGAGAGCCTTCTAATAAAAGTCAGAGACAAAAGGTGGATGAACATTACGATAGAAAGGCACAAGGAGCGCCAATTCAGTCGAACTATAATAGTCAGCCTCAGAATGGTGGCATTCTTCATCTTCCTATACCGGAAAGTGATAGCCAGTTCAACCATATAGAGTATAGCTATGATACTACGATGGATGAAATGCGGTCCTTGAAGGCTCAAAACCTGGCCTTAATGGAACAACAGCGGCTACATGGGGTGTATCAGCAGGGTTTGGTTCCCACTCCTCAGTTTCAGGGAGTGCAATATGGTCCTTATAGGCCACCAACCCAAGTGCAGAATACGGCACCAGCTCAGCCCGCTCCGAACCCGGGCTACCCTGGTCAAACTGTAGTTCCTATAAACTTGGCAACGGTACCAACTGGGAATCCTATAAACCCAGCCGGTCCTGCTATAGATATCAAAGTGACTCCCGAAACAATGCAATTCCTTAGTGGAATGGAATATGGAAAACAAATGGCGGTTAGAGGTTTGCCTGCTACTCAAGATCAATTCGTAACCACTCGAGGAGATGTTAAGGGTGGAGCTCCTGCTCCTCCGGGTTTCTAGACCGTTCAGGGATGGAGGCAAAACCTGCAAAGGTTAAGAAGGCCAAACCTCCTGAGAACCGTACAGTGCCTAACCCAGCGGATGAAAATAGAGATTGGCGGACCAGAGCAACGAGAGCGAGCGAAATAGATGATGATAATGTGAGCGATGAGGCAGAAGCTCCTATAGTCACACCTCCGAAACCCAAGAAGCCGCATGGGCGGAAGGTTACTTTCGAGGAGGTTGTTGATGAAGATGACGAAGTGCAGCCTATAGCGTCGAGATTTCCCTTCAAGGAAGCCATGGATTTGGAAGCCAAAAGAAATAAGGAAAATGCGACTGCTTCTAATAAGCAAGGGGGGCCTATCCCCAACAATAAAAGGGAACCTGAGTACAGAGTTAGAGCACCTTATCAGGATGATAAGGCCGGGAAGAGGCTGTTTAATCAAATTATGGCCACCCGATTGGAAGTTTCAGTCAAGGATCAATTGGCTGGCTCCCCTGCTCTCGCGAATGAATTCAGAAAAGCCTTGACTAAATCTAGAGTACCAGCTCAGAGTATGAAAGATGCGCTACTAGCCGGTGAAGAATTGCCATTCTTCCTCGATGATATTGAGGAACCGAAATTGGAATGGGATGCTATTCCTATAAGCGATTTACCTATAATAACAAGTTTGTGGGTATCGACCGATTCGGCTTCACAAGGAATCCCTGATGGATCTATAATGGTACCAGATCCCTATATGCAGTACTTGGAGAGCTTGGGACCTGATGAGGCGCCTAAAGCAAGTCTATGTGGCTAAGGAGTCGGCTTCTTTGAGAGCAGTCTTCCCGCTAGTAAATGGACAAGCCAAGGTAGAAGCTGTTGTAGACAGCGGTTCTCAAATTGTTTCTATAGCACTTGAAGATGCAGAAAAATTGGGATTAAACTGGGATCCTGACATTAATATCCTGATGCAAAGCGCGAATGCGCAACTTGAGAGAACCATTGGACTTGCGAAAAATGTACCCTTCCTATTTGGCAATGTGACAGTATATCTGCAGTGCCATGTAATTAGGAAGCCCGCGTATCACATTCTGTTGGGAAGACCCTTTGATTTGTTGACCGAAAGTACCGTTCAGAACAAGAAGGACGGGGGACAAACCATAACTATAAGGGATCCTAATACTGGGGTACGGTGTACTATGCCGACACATCTTAGAGGGAAAATGAATCGTCTCTATAATCCAAAATATGAGAACGATTATCCTATAAGAAGTGAATCGGAGCAGGCTAGGGTTGAAGGTCCCACAGGAGATGATCCTATAAAGGGTGAATCCGGGGATTTTCCCCCATCTTCGATGAATTGATGCAGGGTGCACAACGAGAAGAGCTGGGACTCAAATTTGGATTCAATGAAAAAAACGAAATTGAAATAGAAGGCTATATCAGACCAATGAATGGAATGGAGTTTATAGAGGAGGAATTGGCAACAGCATATATGACTGCCTCAGAAGTATCGGCATTTAAGACTGATGAGCCAGCCTCTAAGTTGTTCAGTGAATACTTGAATCAGATTCAAGGATCCAATAAAGTTTTCACTTTCCAAGAAGATATTCCGGAACCGGATTTCACTAGGAAACAAAAACGGAAATTTAATCGTAATTATGGGAAGACCCATACTACGGAAAAAGGCAAAAGATGTGTATGCTGTGATACCGCAGATTTCATAGTGCCTAGATCGACAGAAGGGACTAGACCTGGAATGGGTGCTCCTATAAAGTCCAGCAGAGAGCTTAGGGCCGAAAAGGAAGCAAAAGAGGCTCAAGAAGCTAAAGAGGCCAAACAAGCTTTCCTAGGAAAGAAGTACAAACCCGTTGGGGTCAAGGTCCGACCAGTCTATCAGATGGTACCCGAAAAGTATAGGGTGATAAGAAAGATTACTGGAAATCCCTTAGAGGATATGCCAGGGCTTTCGCCTCATCCCGCGGACTATTGTCCAACAGGGCGCTATACGCAAGAAAGAAAGGATATCATGGATAAGATACACAACGATGACTTCCTCTGGCCTGAGGAACGAAAATTGCTACACCACTTTATGATGCTTCAAGAGAAAGGTTTCGCTTGGGTAGATTCAGAAAGGGGGAACTTCAAGCATGAATTCTTCCCTCCAGTTGAATTCCCAGTTACAGAGCATGAACCCTGGATTGAGAAGAGCATTCCTATTCCACGCGGACAGCTGGAAGAAGTTTGTAGAATCATAAAGGCTAAAATAGATGCAGGAGTTTATGAAAGATCAAACTCCTCCTATAGAACTAAATTCTTTGGAGTTGTCAAGAAAGACGGAAAGACTATCCGTTTGGTACACTCCCTAGAACCGTTAAACAAGGTTACTATAGCACATTCTGGAGTGCCACCTGGTACAGATGAGCTAGCTAGCCATTTCGCGGGCAGGGCATGCGGTGGCTGCCTTGACCTATACTCTGGATATGATCATAGGGATATTGCGGAGGGATCTAGGGACTATACTACGTTCCAGACTCCGTTTGGTGCGCTCAGACTGGTTAAATTACCTATGGGATGGACGAACTCCGTTCCTATATTCCATGAAGACGTAACCTATATTCTAGAAGATGAGATACCAAATATTACTATTCCCTATATTGACGATGTTGCTGTCAGGGGACCTGGTTCCCGTTATGAGTTACCTGGTGGTGGATATGAAACTCATCCTGAGAATCCTGGGATTCGTCGATTTGTGTGGGAGCACTTTCAGAATCTCAATAGGGTTGTCCAAAGAGTGAAATACGCGGGAGGGACTTTTTCAGGTCTGAAGACTATCCTATGTGCCAATGAATTTTCAGTAGTTGGTCACATCTGCTCTTATGAAGGGAGGAAACCTAGTACAGATCGTATAGGAGCTATATTAAGGTGGCCTACACTCAAAGATGCAGCTGGCATAAGACAGTTCCTAGGAACTGTCGGCGTAATGAGGATGTTCATGAAGGACTTTGGGAAAATAGCTAGGCCATTACAAAAGCTATCTAGTGGCTTGAAGGAGTTTATATGGGGAAAAGCGGAACAAGATTCGTTCGACGCTATAAAGAAATTGGCACAAGAAGCGAAATGCTTGAAGCCTATAAACCCTAATGGAGGAAAAGTTGTATTAGCGGTGGATACTTCCTATATGGCGGTGGGCATTCAAATCTATCAAGAAGATGAGATTGACCCTAAGATTCACTACTATGCAAAATTCTCCTCGATTCCGCTTAATGACCGAGAAGCAAGGTTTTCACAACCAAAAAGGGAGCTATATGGCTTGAAGAGAGCACTTCAAGGCATGCAGTATTGGCTTCTAGGAGTTAGAAAACTGGTGGTAGAGACAGATGCTCTCTATATCAAAGGCATGTTGTCGAATCCCGGAATGGGACCGAATGCAACCATAAATCGTTGGATTGAAGAAATATTAATGTTTCACTTCACCTTGAGACATGTACCAGGGAAGGGATTCCCCGCCGATGGTCTTTCTAGGAGAGAACCTCAACCAGGAGATGAAGTCTTTCCAAACAGAGATGAGGGTCTTGATGAATACCCTCCTCCTGAAGATGATTCAGACTGGGATCGAGAAGGGCAACAGCCCCTTGATCTAGAGGACTTCAAAGATGAAATAGATACCAGAGGTGGCTACCTCCATACTATGGAGGGAGTAGCTACATCAATTAGGGACTTCAACGAAGAAATTGTATCGGCCAACTTGTTTGAATGTGCTATCAGTGAGCAAGTAGAGCAAGCCTATAAGGATGAGAACATCCCTATGCCGCAATACTTAGTTAAAGTTAAGCGGGCAGTCTTGCCTGAAGAGCCACTGTTACCTGATATATCATTGAGAAATGATGATGATAAGCGGGAACCCTACATGGAAGACCATAGAACCCAAATGGGGAAGACGCTAGATGAACGGCTTAAACTGGTTAAAATTTGGTATGAAGATACCTTAGTACGACCAGAGGGCTATGAAACCAACAAGGAGTTTAGAAAATTCCTTACATTTACAAGGAAGTTCTTCATAGATAAGGAAGGACGACTGTATAGGAGAGGAGATGAGAACTCAACTCACAAGCTCGTGGTAGACAAAGAACACCGGATGTTTATGATGAGGTCGGCTCATGATAGCTTGGGTCATAAAGGCCTATATGCTACTAAGTCACTCATTGAGTTACGTTTTTGGTGGCCCGAGTTTGAGAGGGATCTCGACTGGTATATTAAAAGCTGTGTGCTGTGTCAACATAGGCAGAAGACATTATTACGGATTCCGCCAGTGCCAACAACAACTCCGAGCTTGTTTCAAAAGATTCACACTGACGTTATGGTCATGGGTGAACCCTCGAATCAATGCAAACTGGTTGTAATGGCAAGGGACTCATTGTCAAGATGGCCTGAGGGTCGTGCTCTCAGGGCAGATAATGCGGAAGCCTTAGGGCGTTTCCTATTAGAAGAAGTCATCTGTCGATGGGGCTGTCCTAAATGGATAGTTACTGACAATGCTGGGCAGTTTATAGCGGCTCTTAAGTGGCTAGCGGCGAAATATGGCATTATAGGGATTCGTATCTCTGCCTATAACTCACAAGCTAATGGTCCCGTAGAAAGAGGGCATTGGGATATTAGACAATCGATCTATAAAGCTACTGGAGGAGATGCCAGAAAGTGGTTCTGGTTCTTCCCACAGATGCTATGGGCTGAAAGGATTACTACCAGGCGTGGATTGGGCTGTTCCCCTTTCTTCGCTGTAACAGGTGCTCATCCTATTCTTCCCTTGGACATCGAAGAAGCTACATGGTTGGTTGAGTACCCCGATAGAATGCTGTCTACTGGAAGAACTTATAGGGCTTCGTGCTCAAGCACTCGCGAAACATATACAACACCAAGAAATCATGCGTTCGAGAGTGGATGCTGAAAAATTGGCTGCAGTTCGAAAATATATCAGGGACCATGAGCGCACTATTAAAGATTACAATTTTGAACAAGGAGACTTAGTTCTGATTCGTAACACTAGCGTTGAAAAATCCCTTGATTCTAAAATGGACACGCGCTACTTTGGACCACTTATAGTGGTACGAAGGACTAAAGGAGGCTCTTATCTATGTTGTGAACTGGACGGAGCTCTCTTTCAAGGAAAAATTGCGCAATTTAGGGTTGTTCCTTTCTTCCAGAGGAAGAAGATAACTTTACCTCCGAATTTCCTAGAACTTATTGGTGTTACAAATAAAGAGTTAGATATTCTTGCAGAAGAGGATGAACCTGACCTATACAAGGGAAAGGACCTTCACTTCGGCAAAGTACGGCTCAATTTGCCAGGTTCTGAAGAGGAAGAAGGTTCAGATTCTTCTGAGCCTTATGAAAGCGAAATTTGGAAGCCCCTAGAGTCCGATGAAACTGAAGTCGAGTACAATGCAGAAAATCCTAGAAGGTCTTCTCGAAAGAAAGCTTGATCATCCTTATAGGAAGATTTTGCCTCTATAGGGAAACTTAGTGGACCTAGAATTCATCACCGGAACACGATGGATTTTAGACAAACACTATATAGGACACATAGCAAAAAAAACTAGACAGAGTTTAATGAGCGTGGTACTGGACTAGTTTCAGCGAAAGCGAGCACTAGAGGCCGTAAGGAGAGGAAAATGATGTTCTAGGACAGGTAAACGAATGACTAAGCTGGAAGAGGATACGTTCGAATGCCGGGTTCATTACACGGAAGACGACGACAGATGGTGGGAGCGTGCGCGGCATGCTGACATGTAAATGTCAAGTCGGATCTGGGTATTATAGGAACATCAGAAATCAGTATAGCGAAGACAAAACAACTCACGGAGTGAATATGTCTTGGTCTTTGGCGCTATAGGAAATATTAGCAATCGAAGTTGTGGACCTATAGAAATGGGGACATACTAGGTTGCGAGTTCAAATGGTCTAGAACTGCGTAACGCTATAAAATTAGTAACACTCGTCAAATGGCCAAAATAGAAAATATAGGAACTCACTTGGAAGACGAGGCAGTAGAGGCACCAACGCCCTGGCCACCCTGCTTCTCGATCAGTTCCGAGAGACGGTCCAATTCCTTGAGAAGCTTCTCGCGGTTCGACATGAGAAACTCGATCTGGTGGAGCTCGACAGAGAGTTGAGACTGCATGTTGGTGTACATCTTGTATAGGGTCTGCTCATCATGTTCAATGACGGATCCTTGCGCGATGGCTCGCCGAGCGCGAGTAGTGATTTCCGTAGACTTCGGGTTATAGTTCGTCAAAGCCTTCGCTGAAAGCGAAATACGTTTAAACTTCATCGAAGATATAGGAACTCGCTGCACCTTGAAATGAGAACAGAGACTCGTCAAGTTCATATTTAGAATTACGGCGAGCACGCTTACTGCGGGGCTTTAGTCGGCATCTCGTTTGCTATAGCCTGCGCTTCTGCAGGGCTAGTATGCTCGAGGAGAGCTGCCGCCTTACGATACGTGCGTGAATTAAAATCCATGTTCTTGACAAACATATAGGGAAGACGTACGCTTTCAGAGCGGCGTTGAGGAGCCCCCTAAGAGGAAAATATTAAGAATCCCTGGATAATTATGAACCGGTATAGGAATGACTTACCGAAGTAATGACCTCCACGGACTCGGATCGGGCACGCTTGACGTTGATCCCGACCGCGGAACGAGACGAATCCACGACCTATAGAGATGAGGAATAAAATGAGTCAACCTATAGGAACGTCTAGGAAATTATTATCAGACGTACCACAGGCTCATCGTCTTCAGGATCACCCATAGGGTCGTCCTCGTCGATAGGAGCAACTATAGCGGCAGTCTCAGCCTCGCTCACATGCTCGGGCTCTTCGTCCTCCGCGACAATAGAAGCGCTCTTGAGTTGCTTCTTGCTTCCGCGTTTCTGTGAAGAATTATGGGAACGTGTTAAAAGCTGATATAGAGAATAAATGGCAGTATAGGGCACCTTTTTGACCGTCGCAGCAACGCTATCCGCTTGCGCTTCTTCAAGTGCTGCACGCTTTTCTTCGCGGTTATGCTGGCGTTCGTTTTCCGCATGGCCTTCAGCCTTGCGGCCGGCCTTGCCTTTACCTTTGGAGCCAGAAGCTGCCGCGGATTTCTCCTTGGCGGTCTCCTTGATCTCCTTGGGTGTGGCTTTGAAAGAACGACGCGCGGCGGTGAATTTATCGCAGATGGTGTGAAGTGCGTTAAGCTCAGGCGGAGCCGTTGAACCAGGAGTGGACTTGAGGTGCTGAACAATCGATGCACGAAGGGAGTGAGTGCCCTCGCGGAGCGGGTGCGACCAGATGGCAATATCGATATAGGGTTCAAGTTTAAGCTTCGAAAGATGTATTCAGCTTCCTATAGCGATTGAAAAACATCTCGAATACGTACCGCGGCCTTGAGATGACGCTCAAATTGACGGGAACGACGCCCAGCGTCCGCTGCCTCATCAGCAAGAACGCTTTTAGTCCCATCCCAACCATCGACGCAGTCATAGAAAATATCAGCAGGAATGCCGGGAGGTGGCTTGTTGGTTTCTTCGTGAGGCATGCGCAATAAAGAAAGCTTAGAGGCGATTATAGGATACGAGTGGAAGTTGTACGGCGTCCAATATTCCATCTTATAGGAAATTATCCAACACTACCGTTTCTATGGAATTAACCGGGGACGGTTAAGATTTTAAGAAAGGGGGAGAGGATGATACACGCTCGAGCTGAAAATTTGCAAATTTCTTTCCAGAAATAAGTCAGCAGAAGAAAGCAGTCCTATAGGAAGTTGAAATACGGAGTTGAAGCCCGTTCGACGGTCCTATAGGAACGAGCTCCACCGGGGTATAAATTGAGCCACTACTCGGAGTTTCTATAGGAATGCTGAGGTGTTTCCTAGAAACGACGAACATCTAGACGACCTAAAAAGATTCAAGGAATTTCGAATTCTATAAGGTTGTTGGTTTGAAATAAATATACATTAACTCGATGTATAGGGGAAATGTTTGAGACGAGTTTCGCTATAGGAACTATTGGATATACGGGTATCTACGCCCTATAGACACTAAAGTCCTCTATAGCGGCGGTCCTAAGGACCTCCAAACGTTTCTCGAATGCCTCGACACGGTGTAAAGGGAGTAAAGGACGCATAATGAGATACCAACCTTCACACGCCTGGCGAGTGTTAAGTTGATCAAGAAGCGACTGAAATTCATTTTCGGTTTGAATTTCCTCGGCAGTCTGAGGAACGAATCGAGATCGCGGAGGAAGTACGGCGCGTGAAGACGATGCGTGCGAATGAAACAACCTCGCAGCACTGGAATATAGCGCGGACCATGCAGCAAGTTGCGCAATTACAACTGGATCTAGGAAATTGGTGTCACTATAGGAATGAGAGAAAACGAGCGAAGAGACGCACCGTTGCTTTGAGAAGCAGCTGTATCTTGGGTATCGCGAAATTTGATCCATTCCGTCTCGGTTTGAAATGTGCATTCCCCGCGTGGATACGCAGCACATTCAGCACAAGGTTCAGACCAGGAAATGAAAGTGCAACCGGCACATGCGTGAATGCAATTAAGGCACGGAATCCGAGGCTATAGCGAAAGCGAAAGTCAATATAGGATTGTGCCCTGGGTTCAGTAGACATACCCAGCGTTGTGATAGCATCTCCAGAGTCGCGTTATAGGAAGGGTTTTCGCTGGAAGACATGACAGTAGGCGATAAAGAAAGGAATATAGGGGCAGCCAGTTCCTATAGGAATTTATACGTTTTACTTGGCGAGGATCGTCGCATTTGATCGGACATCTATAAACCGGACCTTGTCAATCATGACTTTCGCGAAACACCGGAATAAAGTGATAGCCGTTAAATTTCAACTCTGGGAACAACAGATTGATAGGCTACTACGGACGTAACAAGGGAGGAATAAACTATAGGGACCTAGCATTATTCCACAAAAAAAAAAAGCCTTCGTTGCACACATGTGTTGACTAGGGTAGAACATCAGATTTATAACTTGACATATTGGTAGGGTGGGTTGCCCACCTTCCAATGCACATTTCTCTCACCCAAAGTTTTTCCCACGGTGTGTATTTGTTCCAAGCCAGTACCTCAAAAATACGGCACAAAATGGCTGCTGACTTGATCCAGGACCCAAAACCGGCCCACTTCCCAAGACTAATGCACCATGTTCCCGCTGCGTCCCCTCGAATTTTAACTTTTTGACCCCATCAGAATATCGATGGGCCTAATGTATCAAAATTTTAGGACTCAACTCCGAAAGCCACACCCTCTGCAAATAAAATACTCCCGACATGCTGAAAGTACGCATGTTCATTGTTAATGAGGCCAATACATATTTTATAACAGGGCTATCTTAATCGAAATTATATGAGGGTGTTCACCCCCATTCTGCCTTTCTATCGACCCCCTAACCTCCCGGATCCATGAAGAACTGCTTACTGAATACAATTTTTCATCCACAATAGCCTGCAATAAATGTGTTTGATTGGGCTGATCGGCAGATTTCCGAGATGCCCGAAGTAAGTTCCCTGTGTGTTGAGCTGCCCGAACTAAGTTCGCTGACTGCCGAGATGCCCGAAGTACTCCTGGCTGTGTTATCTTATCAATTTCACACACCAGGTCAGCTCAAGTTCTTGTTCTAATGTTTCAAATTCAACACAACCTTATTCTGCCAACTACAAACTTACAACTACTGCGTCCCTGACGCTGACTTGACTCACCAACTCAGCATCAGCTCAGCGTCACAATAAGCTGGGGCTGACCTTGATCCGTCAACGATCCTTCTTCCTGCGCCATCACACTCCCCCACTACTAAGCCCCAATCCCCACGCTACACCGCAACGCACCATGCGGACCCACGCGCCCGGACTCAATCCCGCCCCAAACACTACTTCACGGCCCGTACTACCGCGTCTCCGCCGCCGCCCTCGCCCTGTCCGTGCCACCCGCCTCCCGCCGCGCCACCCGCCTCCCGCCGCGCCACCCTGCTCCCGCTGCGCCTCCCGCTGCGCCTCCCGCCTCCCGCCCGCAGCACCCCCCGCCCCGCCTCACGCGTCACCGGCCCGCCCCTAACCGCCCGCCAACCACCACGCTGCCGCTCCATTCCACACTCCCACTCCCAACCCGCTCCCTCCCGCCCGTTACTTGTCCCCACACCTTTACCCAGTCCGTCCCCTCGGGTTTACATCCGTTACGCCCATCATAAGATCTATTCTCACACGGGTTCCAAATTTCAGCTCCAAATTCCGAAAGCCAAACCCCCTGCAAATAAAACACGCCGAAAGTATACACGTTCATCGTAAATTATCGTATTACTTTTTATATATTCTGGCTACCTCAATATGAATTACATGACGCTTTTCACCCCATTTATACCTACCCCCTAGCCTCCCAAATCCATCAAGAACTGCGGTGCGGCGCTGCCTTGAACGCGTCAAGTGGACTCCTTCCACGGAATCCCCTGGGACAAATGCCAGGTCGTCACGCCTCCCGCCGCGCCCTCAATTACGCATGCAGCTAACCCTAGTGTTGGAATCAGGAGGGCAATCCAATATTAATCCAATACTAGCAGTGAACCCGTTGCAAACGCGCAGGGAATCTTCGTTGTCCACAGTACTTAAAGAGTATTCTAGAGTAATTAAAGGTACAAAATTCGTCTCTGGGTACAGTAATGGGCATCAACGAATGAATGCCAGTGACCTGGTAACAAAGTGCGCCACAAATGCAGCAGTGCGCGCACATGCAACTCGTATTCCAATGCTACCTACCTACCTACCTACCTACCAACATCTAACCGTAATACTACGCCACTCGCCACCACATGAACCACATCACGCTCCGGCATTCCGTCGGCACGTCTATGTGCGTTTGTTTACTTGCGCCTTCTTAGCTACCAGCGAGGCGTTGCCCGCCTGCAGGGTTCCTCAGCGTCCAATACCATCACTCCAGCTTCTTATTTCGTTCTCGCACTACCCCTGGCTCAAATATCTGCTCCAGCCGCCCTCTCTATGTAGATCAAAGTCGATCCGTGCGCGCCATATCGTTCCATCAGCCCCAGATTCTGTCGTAGTCGACCTCTGACAACCACCATCGTACTAAACAGCATTCACCCTCCACTCTGCTCCTTTATACACTGCGGTACGCTCAGAACTGCGGCCGCGGCGCCATTTTCAGTCCCCCTGACGCTTTTGGTCTTCTTTTGCTCTGCTAGCTGGCCCAAATCCTCTACCAACCCACCTGCGCCCTCGGACTGGTCCATTCTACGTATTATACTCCGAAAATCCGCGCCAGCCACCTTGTCCGTCTCGCCAATAGCGCACCAACTGAGCGTCACCGTGGAACGCCCACCCTGTCGTCCCAACACCTTCCGTTCCAAGTCGGTTTCGTCTGAAGCTCGCGGCAGAAGTGTAAAGCAGAGAAGAGAGAGGTTTTTGGGCGTTCCGAGGGGTATAGGCACGTTATATGCACTCGTATTTCGATTTTCACCCTTTTTTCGACTAATCGCCTTGGCCCCGCGCGAATTCATCTTCGTTTGTCCCAATTCTAGTTCTGGTGAAGCGCCCTACATCGCCTCTCCATCCCAAGACTTGTGACCACGCGTTTACTGGCCTCAAACAGGCTCGCATGTCCGCATCTCTGCGTCGTTGCGCGTACCGCCACGCCGGCACGTCCCGATCGCTTCGCCGACGCCATATCCGCATTCCGCGACCTCGAAAATCCTGGTTGACCCATTCACGCGAGGTCCCGGCGGCCTCGGTACGTCCCCTTATTTTTTTCTGCCTTTTTCTGAGCTAATCTGGTCTATTGCATGTTTTCCCGCCCATCGATCGCCGGTCGTTATTGTTTGGGGATTCAGGGACGAGTGCAGAGGAGAAGATAGAGCAGTTTCTGCATGCAGGGCGGGTTCCAGGTGCGTCGTGTACTTATATTGTGCCTTGTCTTTTGGCTTCCACCGTCACCGACGACGTCTCCGCCTATCCTGCTGCTTCCCATCGACACTCTGCAACTTGCTCACACACTCATCTCCCTCGCCTTCCCCTCCGATTCACCCTCACCCGCGGCACTGAAGCCCGTCTCATTGTGGCATCAAACTCCCATCTCTGTCCGCGTTTTGGTCTCGTATAATCCACCTTCGCTCGATGTTGTCCTGCGGCCGCCCCCACTATACTCTACACTCTCCTGAGTCCATTGTGCCCCTTCATTCTACCCTCTACGCTTAAAACTGCGCTCTCTGCACGCATTTTTGTCTCCCCCGCCGTTCTCCTCTTCTGCGTCCTTGGTTTGGCGATACCCCATACCCACCCGGCAACACCCTCAGACGACTCCCCCAAGTACTCTTCACGTCGAAATTTTGGCCCACTGGCAATCCCCGTTCCACCGATCGCGTGCCAACGAAGCGTCGCAGTCCAGCGTCAACCGCACCCTCCTACCGCCATCGTTTACCGTTGGTTTTGTTTAAGAGGCCAGGGAGGAGGATAAGCGAGAGGGTAGAGAAGTTTTGCCAGGTACCGGGGGATCCAGGTGCGTAAGATCCGCATACATTCACGTTTTCGCGATTTTTCGGACTAATCACTCCGGCCCCGTGCCAATTCCAGCTGGATTGCTCTGAAATCGCTTTAGGTGAGTCGCCCCACAACCTTTCTCCATCCAAAGGCTAGGCGTCACATCGTTACCGGCCTCAAAATGCATCCCACGTCGTCATCTCTGGGTCCACCAGTACCGCCACACCTGCACCTCCCAATAGCTCCGCTGACTCCATATTCCCACTCGAAAACCTTCTGAACGGCGTCCACTCCGCATACGCCAGGTATCGCTGCCCTCGGTACATCTGCACAATTTTTATCCCCATTCTTTTTTCCTGATTTCACCAATTTTTAGTTCTACCGTTGTAGTTTGCTTCCGGTTAGTCCCTTCCCCCCTCTTTCTACCCCATTCCTCCCTTCACCCTCTTCCACACATTCACTACACCGCCCTCCTCGTCGCACCCCAACGTCTGCATTAGGCCCGGTCTGCACCCCGCGAATCGTCCAACGGCGCCACACTCAAGTCAACCGCAGCTACGGGCCTCTATTTCAGAGTCACCGCGCGCCGTTGACTTGAAAAGTGCCCGCCTGAACATCGCATGCGACGAGTGTAGCACCCGAACTCACCATTCAACTTTAGGTACTTCCTCACGATGCACAGCTCCTTATCACATATTCCACCTCTATCATTCCTGACTATTCCTGATTACCCTCGTCAACTCCTCCATCCACTCCATACATCCACTGCTTCAAATTGTCCTACGTAGCCTATCTCGAACATATTGTTGGTCTGACAATCCCCTTCTCCAATTCAGATCGTACTACCAAGTACAGGACAAAATAATCGATCCAACCTCCAGGACGGACTTTCAGGACCGCCCTAATCCATCAAGTAGAGTCGCACTAGGTGTAAACACGTATGTGTTTTATTATTCCTCATTTGGTAATTCAACGCTAGCCCCGCATTTTTTAGGTGCTCTCGCGCTCTATACGCAGATGCAGCGCATTCCAGGAATATAGTGTCTGTGCGTTTCTATTCGCAGCGTATTGACCCAATGCTCATTCTTTCCAGGAAGTCCAGCGCAGTTCCGCGCGCAGATGCCCTCCCAGCCATGTCTTAGTTCTTGCACGGAACACGCGACGTGTGTTCGAATGAGTATGGCTATATGCGCGGTACGATTCCTTTACTCTTTCCTTACTTTCTCAATTCTGGCTCCTTCGTTCATCCACGCGCCAATTATACAGGAACCACCGTGTAACATCATACCCTACTCGTCATACCTAATCATATCTCGAGGGCGTTCACTCAATATGGACCGTTATGCGTGGTTAGTCGTTATATGGCCACCCGGCCTGCCTCTGTAGTACATTCAATCGCTACGCTGCACCGGGTTCGTTTCTTACGTGCATTGGCTTTTCATTATTATCCCCTTCCCGATTATCCCGTACTGCTTTCTCGTATCCGACAACCCTCCATTCCCCTTTGAGCCGTCGGAATTGATCTCACCCCCGCGCTTCTTTTTTTTTTCATTCATATTGTGTTGTTCCCTTCCACAGGTCTCACTTTGCGCGTAGATGCAGGCACTACTCCACCCATCATATACGCCGAGCTCCCGACAGATCTACATATGTACGTCACCGTCCTTTTTCCTTTGCACATTATCCCATGTCTTCCTCTAATCCTGTTCATTTAGCACTTCTGCTCTTATTCCACCACACATCTTCTTTTCACCCCACTCAAGTACCACCTCGGCCCCTGTGCGTTACGTTCGCTTCCTTTCCTCACTTATATTTTACATCCCTTCATTTCGCCATCCACCGGCCTCATATTTTCAACACCTGAATTCAGTGCTACGCCGCCCACAATTGTGGGGATCTCGCGACGGATGAACATACACTACCCAGCTTCCTCTTCACATTATTCCGTGGCGTTCACATCTTCTTGCAATCCCGCTCTTTGTACATTATTCTCCTCTCCTCCCATCACGCGTGTACCTCAAAAATAAGTACTCACATACAAAGGTCCCCTCTCCTATCCGTGTTTCGTCTGCGGTGCTGTCTGTCGCCCACCTCAGCCACTTCTTCCCTCATTCCACAATCATAAAATCCAAACGTAATCTGCACGGCATCTTTGGCCAATTGTCTTCATCTGCGAATCCCTGAGGAAGCCTACGAACTTCCAGGGAATTTCCTGGGGCAGCAAGAATGTCATGTACAGACCATGTTGCGTAGTAGACCTTTATATCCGGTTACCAGAATATTTTTTCCAGACGATACAGCCACTTCACTACTGGCCTTGATGGACATACAATCTGCGCTCCATTCTTGAACATCCACATCATAACCCTGTTCCCTGGCAGCGTAGTAATTTATTTCACATTGTCGTAATTTTGCCAGACTCGCTGCATTGATCGCGACACACTGTTGTTCCAGATTTGGCTTCTCGCGTGTGGCGACATCAGTCATGTGAGTGCCTCCAGATGCACGCACATGACTGTTTGACTACCCTTTATTATTATAAGGCAGAAACATATGTTGCCATTTCTGTCCGTGTTATTGCGGGTTAGAAGATACCCCGAAAACGAACAGCAGGACTCACTGAGAATGGACGTCACGCTGTTGGCATTTGACTTGACGAATGGGATTTCAGGGCGTTTTTTCTGGCCCAAGAAAAATGAGGATGGCAAGCTTTCAAGTGCAGATATTTATCATCTCATTGAGAGGAAGGAAATAATTTAATCTGCTGCTTCGAGAAATCTATATAAGCAGTGGTATCATGGCCGGTGCAAAATCCATTCGTTGAACGGCAAAACTCGGACAGCCAAGTCCGAATGTAGAAAGAAGGAGGAGAGATCTTGCGTGAATTTTTGAACGGACTTCAATGTAACATCTGAGACCACTAAGTTGGTAGACAGCGTGAATTTCAGCCCAAGCTCCACGCTTTGAATCTGGCTGTTATCGAAATTGTCCCACAAGAAATGTTTGCGTCCCCTCGAATTTTAACTTTTTAACCCCATCAGAATATCGATGGGCCTAATGTATCAAAATTTCAGGACTCAACTCCGAAAGCCACACCCTCTGCAAATAAAATACTCCCGACATGCTGAAAGTACGCATGTTCATTGTTAATGAGGCCAATACATATTTTATAACAGGGCTATCTTAATGGAAATTATATGAGGGTGTTCACCCCCATTCTGCCTTTCTATCGACCCCCTAACCTCCCGGATCCATGAAGAACTGCTCACTGAATACAATTTTTCATCCACAATAGCCTGTAATAAATGTGTTTGATTGGGCTGATCCGCAGATCTCCGAGATGCCCGAAGTAAATCTCTTTATATCTGGATATTTACGCGAACCCTAAATTGATGGTCACCGTCACGGTAAACGGTGGCGGTGAAGCTGAGTCGGCTCAGATCGGTTTGCCCACGTGATCACGTGCTCACGACGCGTCGACGCGTCGGCAAAGTGCCGTCAATGAAAACGGAGGTGCCACAGGCCCGGGAAAAATCCAAACCACCTATATATATAATTTAAATGTCCTTATGTGCGCCCTTACTCACACTTGGGTATGAATTCAACTTCTTTTAGCAGTAATAACACCCTGTCTTGTTTGGAAGAGAATTTGAAAGCGGAAGTGAATATTTAGCCACTGGATCGGGCTTTCGCGACTGTAGGCACACGGAAAAGCATGTAGAACCAGTTGAATGATTTTCCTCCCCCCAACTGAAGATGATTTTATACAGAACAGCCTTTATCTTCATAATAAATTTATTCCGCACATGAAACACGTCCCTATCGGCATGTAGGAGCCCCAGATATTTGTTAACAACAATGATAATCACTCCAATGACTCATATGCATTTTTATTGCCCACATTCAACCCGATATATGTTGGTGCACATATTTCACATTTTCCAATTATAGCCGGCTTGGGGATGCTAAAGATTTGCGGAAGTGTTTCTCCTACCAAGACTGAAGTGAATCTGAGAGCCTGAATATTTATAGAAGTATACCGTGCAGCACAAAAAAATAAATTTGACTTGTATTCAGTCTTGAATATTGAATGCAAAACTAATCTCCCGGTCATAGAAAGTAGAAAGGATATTGTGTCAACTTGCATCTGTGTAATCTCTGTACTTTATATGGATCATATCCTTTTCCTGACCTTGCTTTGTTCGGAATCCTCCCAGAGGCAGCCACAATTGACAATTGATGGCTGCCTCGCAAAATGGTGGCCATGTCAAAATGTACCGTGCAAGCATTTGGCGCCTGGGTTGCAGCCAGTTAGCTGAAAACCCTTTGAAATTATGGAATAGAATGCATATGCGCAGAGTGGAACCAGGATTCATTAGCAGTATTGTTATCTGCATGTTCTAATTTTGTACATCTGCGTAAACGTTTAAACATTTGCGTATTGAGAATTCTAACGGGAAGTCCAATAAACATGCCTCAATTTCTTCAATGGATAACCAAAGAGTTTTTGCTTCCAAAAAACGCGTGAGTTGTGCATCCGGAACCAGTAAGACACGATAGAGGAAAGTATTCTCTGATCATGCATCTGATGGAATCTCCTTCCAGGAAACATGAAATAGTGCATAGATTATTTCTTAGCCCACTCACAGTAATTTCATACCCTCATAATCACTGAAATCCTTTGTTCATGTCGATACGCGTGCCTACAACATAGCTACATCATTTGTGCCAAAAAATGTCGTTATCAACAGTTGAGGAAACACAAAACAGAACTGCCGTGTGTCGGGCCAACCAATAGGCTATAATTACTTTCTGCGCCTTGGGACGCGTCCATTAGAGCACTCTGGAGGCAGGACGACGCGTAAGTTGCGGTAAGTGCCAAGCAATCGCATGCGTAATGCCGTTTGATGATTTACCGCGTATCTACCGCGTATGGAAAGCTCTAGACCGCCCACGTGAGGCCGATTTACGATCTTTACAGTAAATATCGTAAATTTCTGGACAGTAAGTTCTTACGCGACTTACTTGCGCCAAAATTAACTTACTCACTAAATTTTCTAGTTCTACGCGTTAACAAAGCCCTACTGGCCGGAGAAAATTCACAGAGTCTTTCATGATACCAAATACTAAAATGACACGCTTTATACTTTTTGTGGAACCTTTGGCACTTGCACTCACTGAGTACGGGAGGGAGAAGGCTGAAGGAGCCGTCAATCACGACCAAACATCGTGATGTCAAACAACACCAACAGCAAGCTGTGCACCTCCGTCCAGGAGGACCCTTTGCACTTGCACAACGACCCGATTCGCCTCATCGCCTCATATCATCAGGTTCGCATGTCTTTCGCTTTAGCTTGATTTCTTTCTTATAATTATCTACTCAGATGCTCAAAGTCTGCAAGCCAAGACTCTGAGGGCACCGTTTTTTGCAGTGTTATCCCAGCGCGCTGCTCCGCTGAGCACGCCGTGCGGGACCACGCACACCGGGCAACCCCCTACCGTCAGCTGCAAGCGCTGGCGACACGACCCACCGTACAGGCCACAACATTTGCCCACGGTCGCGTTTGTGACGGACACTTACATTTTTGGAATGCGAGTTTCTCATGTAAGTTTTATACCAAACCCTTCAAGTAAAATGTGTAGATCATGTCTAGGGTGCCCACCACGCAGCGCAGAACACATTCCGGCTCTCGCGGCCAGGACGCGTCGACACCGCCCCCGCTTTTCTCCATTTTAGTACGTGAGTTTTCTATTCAGTTTTATTTTATACCAAACCCTTCAGACGAAATCTGTAGGTCAAGTTTAGGAATTGCCGCGTTCTCGCGTGCCGCATACCCCACGCCCGCGCTAATTGCGCCCTTGTCCGCACCCGCCCCGCCACAGACCGTCTACACCCCATGCCCGCACTCAGTGTGGGCTCGTCGCACCCCTACCACTGCACGTCCGACCCTGCAGCTGCCCAGGATTTTCCCACACCGGCCCGTGTGTGTCGCCGCCCCGCACATTAGGAAGACAGCCCGCCGTTCTCGTGAGTCTCCTTTTCTTTTTTTCTTTCTTTCATTCTCTTCTCCCTATCTATCTTAACCGACAACCTGGGGCCAGGTTGTCTCACTTTAAGACCTTTTCGTCCTTATGTAAAGAGGACAAATATATGGGCCAACTGCACAAAATGCAACATGTGGTCACTTACAGGGCCAGATTGCGTCCAACCTGCCTTTTTTAATGGCTTTACGCCTGATCTGGCCTTCTTTAAGAGCCCTTTTGCACTAAAGAAGCCTCTTTAACCGCCCTGGTGCACAAAAGAAGCCAACCTGGCTTTTTTTGTGTACCCTAACGTCCAATCGCCTGCAACCTATACCGGTTTAGCTGTGTTCATGCCATAGCCACCGTTTTGAGGGCCAGAATGGCTGGGCAAATATAGAGGATAGGATAGGATAGGCCATTGAGACATGAGATAGGGTCTTAAAAATATGAATCATATATCACCAGGAAGGCCCAAAGGAGGGCTTCACGAGGATATCGATCATTTTGCGGCTATATCTTTTTAATACATGGAGTGCCAAGGATCTTTGAATTTTTTGCGCCTTTTCAGGCGTCTACAAGAAAATAATCATACGTCAATGAATACCGGTGCGCTTCAAAAGTCCTGTTAGGGGAGGCAAGCTATGTGTATAGTTTACACATATAAAATATCAAATTTGAGCTAAACCGAAGTACAAAGGGCTTGAGTTTGGGTCCGAGTTATGCTGGGAGATAGCTGTGAGGGAGTTTTCCTGGACCTTGAACTAGTGGCAGAAGGTAGCGGCGGAGAGCAGGACGAGGGAGAAAGCAGGGGAAAGCAGAGGCCGACCAACGTGCACGTGATGGGTATATACACGGACAAACTTTGCGCACAGACCGTCAATCACAATAATTTAATTCAATGCCAAATCTGTATCTGCCGCCTTTTGTATTGTGTTCTACTTTCATTGGGAAACAAATTCGTGCGTGGGTTGAGTGAATATTAATATTCACTTTTGGGGCGCCGTTGCTGGTGCCATGACCGGGATGGAACAATTAAACAGTCGTTACGGTTTCAGCCTAGGTGCGCATAATAAAGTTGTTAAGGCAGAGCACTACTACTGATTGGAGTTCCCTTCCAGTGTGAACTCTCAATGTGCGAGTCGCGACTTACAAGTCTATTTGAAGGCTGTACTTGAGTCTTTAAAATTCAAACACAGTTATGCTACCGCGACGGAGACTCGGTGTACGGGAATGTGCAAACTCTTAGAGTTTTATTTCTCCGAGTCAGCACTTTGGCGATGTATTGTGAATAATTGAAGCTGGTGTCCAGAATTTTGTGACGCATAGCAGACAGTTGTCTGGACAGGCGACCGACAGGTGAGGAAAATGCTGAGCAGTTCAGCTGTCTACCAGCTGGCCACAGACTGGTAGCCAGGCTTTCAAAAAGCTGTCTACCAGCTGATCATGTCACCTGTTGACAACGTGCGACCACTTTGGCGGTGTAAAGAGAGCTCTCGCTTTGACCGGCCCAAACAGGACCAATTATGCAGGTCACTATTTAGGTCTCTCTTTTCTCGCTTGAAAAATGGGACCATGCATTTGGACATGACTTTAGGCACATCATATTAACCACAGGCAAAAGCAGTAAAGGGAGCTCTCACTTTGACCAACCCAAACAGTACCAATTTGGCAGGCCACTGTTTGGGCCCCTCTTTTCTCTCCTGAAATATGGGACCATGCATCTTAACATGACTTTAGGCACATCAGGAAATATATTAACCATAGCCAAAAGTGGTAAAGAGAGCTCTTGCTTTGATCGGCCCAAACAGGACTAATTGTGCGGGCCACTCTTTAGGCCCCTCTTTTCTCACCTGAAAAGTGAGACCATGCATCTGACATAACTTCAGAAGCATCAGGAAATATATGAACTCATAGCTTGTCCACAACATTTGCGCGTTTTTTGTATATCGACACTACTTTGCGCTATTTTCGGTTGTGTGTTTGCGCGACTGTGATTGCACGTTTGCGCGATCATGATTGCGTTTACGCGATTCACTAATTTCCCGCAATATAAGCTGAACAGTTTAAGTAGTGTGGAATTTGGCTGTTCTACTGTTAAATGATGCGGGAATTAAAAATATGTGCATTTGTTGCGCGCAGAAATATATGTGCATTTTCACACTCATATTAAAATGCACATTACGAGGAATGGTCCGCTGGATACGCCTGAGCTGTCTCACAGAATATAGGTCTGCATAGGCTAGGATATCGAAGCAGCACATTCGGAGACGGACCATCCCGAGACCGATTGGCCGAAATGTTGTGGATCAAAATGAGCGCTTCGGATCAAGTGCAAGGCAAACGGCGAAATCGATAAATACAGGGCCCGGCTCGTTGCGCGAGGCTTTACCCAGGTCCAGGGGGTCGACTATTTCGAAACATTCTCGCCCACCACCAAATTATCACTCAGGACAATTCTGTCCATTGCGACACTATTTGATTGGGACATCAAAGTGTTTGATTACTCAGCCGCCTTCTTGAACGGTGAGTTCACACGCTTCTGAAATCTTTGGGGGCGCCCTGGAAGAGCGGTAGTAATTTATTTTTCAGAAAACACGAAAAAAACAACGGCGCAGAGCGCTGCAGCGCTCTTTCGTGGGCAGGTAAATTCTGCAGCGAGCTTGAGGCAAACAAAGCATCCTGCCTCTTCAGATTTCCATGAAAACGAGCAGGCATCAAGCCTGAGCGCGTTTTTGGCTCGAAATGCATAGCAGAGTTTGAAAACAGCGCCTAAACAGTGGCCCACAAAATTGGTCCTGTTTGGGCGATCAAAGCGAGAGCTCCCTCTGCTGCTTTCGCATGTGGTTAATATATTTCCTGATGTGCCTCAAGTCATGTTCAGATGCATGGTCCCATTTTTCAAGTGAGAAAAGAGAGGCCTAAACAGTGGTCTGTAAAATTGGTCCTGTTTGGGCCGGTCAAAGCGAGAGCTCCCTTTACCGCTTTCGCCTGTGGTTAATATATTTCCTGATGTTCCTAAAGTCATATTCAGATGCATCGTCTCACATCTCGAGCGAGAAAAGAGGGGCCTAAACAGTGGCCCACAAAATTGGTCCTGTTTGGGCCAGTCAAAGCGAGAGCTCTCTTTGCTACTTTCCCCTGTGGTTAATATATTTCCTGATGTGCCTAAAGTCATGGAATGGTCCCATTTTTCAAGAGAGAAAAGAGGGGTCGAGCACAAGGTACGCAGGCAAGTTAGCTCCAAACTTGGAACTATCCATGACCGGACCGGTCAATACTATGTATATTTTGACCTCTGATGGACAGTCCTGACCCTCCAAAAACCCACGTCGACAATCGATTTCGAATGGCTATGATGCAGTGACGGGTGAGAGCAGAGTTGCCAGATTATCCGGAGCCCGCCGAACCCAAATAGTCCATGCCAGGCCCGGAGCTTCGGAGACCAACTGCCACAACAATGGCCACGGCCCTTACCATGTCGATAATCCCGGATGTCTTGCCAATGGCAGTGGTAAAGGTATTGTCGTGAAAAGCATTACGGAACCCTTCTGGCCAACGCTTTCAATACGGCAAGTAATCGACTCAAATGCGACCGCATTTTTTTCCAGGTGTGGCATAGTTTGGAAAAAGTTGCTCAAGAGAGCCCCACAAGAGCTGGAGCAGAGGGAGACCTGGTTGTATAGAAAAGTATTTTCGGAGGGTGGCTTTCTAGTGTCCGGTGTTGTCATTCCCCCCCGAGATGGGAACAAGTCAATGATAGAGAACGGGGAAAGTGCATATGTTCCCTGAGTGATGAAGCGTGAGAACAAGAACAAGAGGGATTCATTCTCGTTTCGTCGATCCCTCAAAAAAATCCTATTTGACTCCGGCCTGAGCCACCATGCGCACGTGCAAAAAGTTTTTTTCTTTTCCTTGCGGAACCTTCCAGAATTTGTAACTGGGGTAAGAGACTCAGCGAGAAACCACATCTGGAAACATCTAAGGGATAAAAATAAATTTTTGCCATGTGCATGCTACAGCTTGCGCACGGGACCTTAGCAATCCTCCGGAATGTCAGCGTTGTCGACGAAGCCGGCGGCGTTAACACCGAGACCGCGGCTGGCGAAGGCGGTCCAGAGGAGGCATTTGTTCGCGCCGCTGTACCTGTTGATATCGGCCTGTATCCAAGCATCACGAGCCTGAGTACTGGCGGAAGTACGAATTAGATAAATGAGCGGGTGGGGGATGAGACTGGATGAACATACATCGTGGGGTTGCAGGGCTGCAGAGGAAGTGCGTCGATGAACAGGTGAAGGTAGACGACATTGCCCTCAGGCTGATCAGGGTCGGTGAAGGCGGTGTCGGAGAACCCGTGCTCCCCGACAAGCGCAGCGTAGACGTTGTGCAGCAGGTTGGCCCACACCTCCCCGGCGTCTGCAACGAGATGTTGTCAGGCTGAAGCGATGCGAGGTCAGAGAACCTCCGACACACCGTGGACCTCGTCGAGAGTGCCGATGCTTGCGTATGTCAGGGGATTGGTCGTCTTGGACGTCGAGTAGGGGTACTTGCGGAGGCCGGCGGGGTCGTTGAGGACATACGACGCGATTGTGTAGTCAACGATGGCGGCGCTCGTGTACTCGGTCCACCTGCAGCATATTCAGCAGCCCTTGACAAGAATGGTGGTGAGATAGAAAATAACATACTCAGCCATGGCATCGGACCATCCCTCGCCCAGGCTGCCGGACTCCAAGGTCTGCAGGCAACCGGCAGTGCCGCCACCGGTCATGCGGTTGGTGATGCCGTGTGTGTACTCATGAACCGCGACATCATTCTCCAGGGAACCATCACGGAAGGGCTATTTGGGATAAGAACGGCAGAATCCACAATAACGACCAGCGTACGGTGGTGTAGTTCCACAAGAACAGGAACATAGATCCCTGCTGACCGCTGAGACACAAGGAAAACTCAGCAACCAAGATTCGTGGGTGGTAGATCCAAACTACATACTCGGGGGGAGTCCCGAAGCCGGCATTGTTGAACCCAATCGAAGACTGGACGTGACAACGAACCGAGTCGTTTCCCAAGCCGCCGAGGCCAAAGTTGTCTTGTTGGAAGTTGAAAGCCGCCTCAGTGAAGCCGTAGCTACAGCGAATAACTAGAGAATTAGGACGGGCGAAATACAATGAAAGGCACGGACCGGTAGGCGATATCATGCATGGTGTTGGCGATGTAGAAGTTGTTGACGATGCCTGCGCCGATGTTAACAGTTGCATTCGGGGCCAAGGTGGGATCCTGGACGTAATCAAAAACGCGGCCGTCGGCAGTCTGCGAGGCTTGGCCTGATAGGGTGCTTGTATCATAAAAACTGAACAGGTTGTTGCCGCTGAAGATAAGGATGAAGCACCGTCAGCGTAAGGGGAAAGAATTGGACGTACGACGTGGTGGTTGAGTCCTCCCCGTGCCAGCCTTTGGGGGAAGCGATGGGGTCGTGGGGATTAACGCGCTCCTCGAATCCCTCGAGGAGGGTCTTCTTCGTTATGGGAAGCACCAGGTACTGCCAGAATTTCATTCCCTGGGAAGGAAGAAGAAATCGAGATGCAACGTACGGAAGATTCCGATAAGAAGTCCACCACGGAAAGCAGCTCTCCGCTGTGTGCGTCAACGAACGCCTCGTACCAAGTGCCAAATTCTTGGTTGTTCACTTGGAAGGAGTAGACGAGTGCGGCGGAGCCGTCCTCTTTGGCTAAATACTTCAGCTTGGAGGGGGGCATTCCCTTGTGGGAGCCTGCAAGTTGCTTCTCGGCAGTCGCGCGCGCGTCCTCGAACGAAATGGAGGGGCTGGAGTCGGCAATGGTCTCTATATGACGCGGAGGTCAAATAACGTCGTTCTTCTGGCCAATAACATAGTCCTTGGCCACAATGAAACTTACTCGGAGTGACGAAGGATGAGCCGAACGCGACTACCTTGTCGTCTTGGTTGAAGGCAACGTTCGCAACGGCGTTAGCAAACGGTATCCCTTTCTGGCAGGAGCTGTGAGACTAATAATAGATGCGGAGAAGGAATATACATGGGTTTGGGCGGTATAAGTATAGCTAGCGGTAGCGCCAGTATACCCGCTTGTGAAGGCGATATCCCCAGTCTTGACTGTTCAGCTTATCTTGGATGAATGCAAGAGAGGATTCCCGGAGGCTTGCACCAGCGCGCTTGCGCAGAGGGTGGTCAATCCCGGGACCGAAAGTCTGGGATAATCATAAAATCAGTTCAAGTTCGCCAGAAGACGCCAGATGAAATATATAGGTACCTCGAAAGTGCTGAGAGGGTGATACGACTCGAGCTCCAGGCCGCTGGGGAGCGTGCGCTTCCTGTGTGTGGGATGCTTTGCTGACGTAGATCTGGATTCTGGTCCGAGAGATGGAGCGGCAAGAACACTGGACGCGCAGACCACCGCAAAAAGAACAGTCGCAAAGAATTTGTTGAAGGCGGGCATGGTGAAGAAAAGAAGGGATTGAGGCCGAGATCTGGGGAACGATCACCGTTGATGGCAAAGGCGGCGTTATAATGGCGAGGTCAGCGAGGTCAGCGAGGTCAGCGAGATCAGCGAGATCAGGCGAGATCCGACTCGAACCTGCTGGCATTACACCACCGATTGCGATCCCATGTTGATTGGTCAAAAAAAAGCGGATGCCAAATGAAGCCCAATTTCAGAGAATTTTGAGGCCAATTTGGGGTGGGATATGTGTAGCACTGGAAACCTCTGGAAACCCAGGACTAACACAGAATCAGCCTTGATTCACGGAGTCTGTTTTGTCGTGGGAACGGTAACGTATCGGTACGGGAATCAACCAGGGTTGTCATGGGATTGGCAAAAAATCTCCAACCTGGGATCGACCTTGGACGCGACATTATCTCAATGTGGGGATTGGACTTAGAGATTTTTTTCTCCGATTCAGTTATTTAGTTATAGCACATTAAGTCACTTCAGTTTGGATGGGGTACCGTGTGGCAGTGTCGGAAATTCACACGGGCTGCAGAAAGGTGAGCTGGGTTCAAGGGCGAAGGATGTTGAAGTTAGGTGCTGACATGACTTCAGAAAGGCTTATAATCCAAATAGGATAGTTCAACCTACCGCAACATACTGAACAACGCGTCGTTCAGCGACGCGCGTAGGATCACGTGCTTCAGAAGCGCGACCCTAACATAGCGCGAGTAAGACTAGACTAAGTATTAATAGCCTTTAATAAAGCGGGTAAGGCCGACAAGCGGCACAGCCCTCTACTTGGCCCATATTAAATATTTTTCTTATTGGGGGAGCTTGCGACACATCTATCAGTGTGAGACCGAAAAGTGTAGTGGCTGTGCAGTGACCGGTGTTGGCGTCTGTTTGTTTGATGGGTCACTGTGGGAAAGCTGTCAGTCATCATATCCGGTTTAAGCTTGGAAAGACTGTATTGGGGGTATCATAGACCTAGTATTATTCCGCTCTCCAGCTCAGCTCTCATTATGAGAAAATCACCCCCTGCAAAAAAAAGTAAATTCTAATTCAATTAAATCAAATCTCCTCCCACATCGTTTAAATCTGCTCCCGCAACGATGCGGGAGCAGCATAGCCACCCCAAAAAAAACCTTTCAAAAATTTCAAACCCCTGCAAAAAAAGAAAATTCCAATTCAATCAAATCAAATCTGCTCCCGCAACGATGCGGGAGCAGCATAGGGGCCAATCCCCACGCTACACCGCAACGCGCCACGCGCCCGGACTCAATCCCGCCCCTAAACACTACCGTACTACCGCGTCTCCGCCCCCGCCCCCGCCGCGCCGCCCGCCTCCCGCCGCCGCATCACGTCAGCGCGCACTGCCTAACCCGAACCTATGCACGCCGGCTTCTGCCGCTGCGCCTTCCCCACATATCGCTCACTACGCAACCCCATTCTGCCTGCGCACTGCGGCACTATACTGTGCACCGCACGGTACGGAAACTGCCGAACACAAAATACCTACAACTAACTTGTGACTAACACGCCGCCAACTCCACACCCGTTCAGACACTACACGCCACACTCTGCGCACGCTGCGCACACTCCAACCGTCCTATAACCATCTCCACTACAGCTTCAATGCATCAGGGTTAGTGCATCACTGCGTCCAGCCGGCATCACGTCCGCCTCCATGTATGCAGCTGTTTGTCGTCTTTTGTCGCGACACCACCACCATCGAGGCCGCCACCGACCAGCCTCTCGACGGGCCCCCTTCCGACCGCCCCAGATGCATTCTAGGGTCCTTCCTACCCCCTCTCATAGCGCCGCTTTTACTCTCGGCAACAACTGCGCCCGCTGCGCACTTTTTCGCCACCCGCCCTTTCCGCTGGATCTCTGGGCTACCCGATGGCTCCACCCCTCCACCAAACCGTACACGCCCCCGGCCGATACTGTAAAACACCCTACAACTTCAAATTTTGACCCACCAGTCCTCGCCGTTCCGCCAATCGCGCGCCACTCGACCGCAGCCGTCGTGAGCCTCGCGACGGCGCGTTTCGCGGTCTCTTATCGTCGTGGTGGATCGAACCTCATGGGAGACATATATTCAACGGAAGGGAGTGATTTCTGGGGGTTACGAGGCCCAAAGTGCGTTATATCCGCATTTTCTTTCGCATTTGGGCATTTTTCGGGTTAATTTGCTTGCCCACGCCCCAGTTCGTCTTCGTTTCGCTCGATTCTGGCGCTAATCAGTCACCCTGCTCTCACCCGACATCCCTTGGCCTATGGCGCACCTCTTGCGGCACCTCTTGCAGCGCTCCAAACTGCTCGCTGTGGCGCCTTTTCGCCGATGATGTCCCCCACCGTCACGCGCCGTTCTTACACCCCAACAGACTCCATATTCGAATTCCTCGACCTCGAAAACGGTGGTCCACTAACGCATGCGAGTCATCGGCCCCCTCGGTACGTCTTAAAAAAATTATTTCTCAAATTTTGCGCTAATAGCCGCTTATATGCGCCCGTAGATCTCACCGCTATCCTTGGACGCCTTCTCGCAAGAGAATACTGCCGTACCACGACGTTCAGGTGCGCCGAAATACCGTTCAATTTTTTTTCCTTTCGTTCGTAGCATTTCCCAGGGAAAACCCTGGTATTTTGGATGTGCATTGTTCTGGCGCTTTTACAGCGGCGCTGGCAGCCTAGGGACGTCTCCTACATCACACCCCCATCCCTCGCGTCCTCGCAGACCCGCACTCGCTGCGGGTCCATGCCGTTCTTTCCATCGCCTTTCCGCCAACAAGCCAGCATCGCAGCGCCGGACACCAATCGGAGTCATGGCACCGTGCTGGCTTGAAGGATTCTGGACAGGCTCTACGGCACGCGCGCCGTGTACGCCCCCCTCGGTCTGTGTAATAATTTTATTTCTCTATTTTTTGCGCCAATATCTGCCATGACTGTAGATCTCACCGCGGTCATTATACGAGTTATCGCGATAGAATAGCGTCATACCATAACGTTCAGGTACGCCGCCATATATTTCGCATCTTTTTTACTTTCGTTTTTATCATCTCCCAGGGAAAACCCTGGCAGTTTGGGCGCCCTCGGAATTTGTTGTAACTCCTATCCGCCATCGAGGAGCACTATGTATCGTCTCCTACCACTCTACTCCTTCCCTCACGGTGCGTACGTCTCGTTTTTATTTCTTCTCGTTATCGATTTCTTTTCCCCGAGTTTTCTTTTTTATTGTTTGTTTGCGCGGTATATCATTCGTTTCACGCGTGCCCCTGAAACATATACACCTATTTTCCCGCTGACTTGCTGGCTGGACACGCGCAGGCGAGGTTTTCGTCCGTCGCGCTCGGTGTTCTGGCTAATTCCCCACCACTCACATACATCTCCCTCTTTCCTTTCTGCGCCGTGCAGTACCTGTTCGTAAATACATTTCTTCCTCCCCGCCGTCTTTTTCGGCCCTTTACCAGCGCAACTGATATAACTCAATTTAGATTTTGACCTGTACGTGCAACACCGCGGCGAGGGATAGAACCCTTACTGACTCCGAGGCGCACCCCGCGTCTTTTTGCTGTTCTAGAAGTATGTATCGCTCAGACTCGTCACATACAACTCGACATCCTCAACTGTTTTTCTTTTTCCTTCTCCCCGAATCAATTGTACTGGTGAGTAATCATTATTGTATCATGCAACCGCTTGTCTGACTGAACAGGTTTGGAGGGCTGTGCAACTTTACTTGGCATTTCGTACGCTTGTCTTTGGCCTTTTTTTTCGTATCCAATCAATGTATTGTTTCATATGTACTCGTGAGCGAGAACCACAAGACCGTCACAGAATAGTGTGTATCGCCCTCTGATTAATTGTCAATCCTTGAAAACCAACTACACAGTCCACGCTCTCGACCACGGCGCAATGGACAGCGTCAAGCTTTGGCGTAGAGGTAGCGCCTCAACTACTCCCGCACCGAGGGTACGTGAAGAGAAGTCCAGCAATGTGCGTCACTCGCTCGACCTCAGCTCCCACGACTTCTCCACCTTCTTCGACGCCGACTTCTGTCCTCATCGCTATTTTTTGCAGTCGATCATCTCCATTATGCGCGCAAAAGCCCAATAGCCGCTCATTCAAACGCCCAAGTTATTCCTATCGTACGCTGAGGCGAACTTGGCTCGAACGGGGAGGGAGCGGTACTCCCCAGCTTTTCTATACCATCATCCAGATGAACCACGGCCGATGGAGTACCGGTGAGTTATTTTCAATACACAAAGCTCGTGGGGAGAACACATACCACTGATTTTCTTTCCTGACCCGGGCCGACTCGATTCGGAGGTGAAACCGCAAAGATTGGAGCGAGGAATGTTTCGTCGACGTTCTCGGGTGACTGATGTCACCTTCTTGTTTCCCTATCTATCTTATCCGAGAACTTGGGCTCAGGGTCTCGGATAGGATAAGTAGTTGTGGGCCTAGCACCTCTCATCGTTGATCCTGGCGACCGGGTGAAAGAAGTTACTTCACTGCTGGGTTCAGTTGCCAGATGCACGGCGGGAGCTGGAATTCTCTTTCATGAATTCGCGTTTTCATAATTGAAATCGTCGAGTTGTTACAGGGCTTATGTACATATTTTGTACGGTAACCAATTTGAAGAACAAAATCTCTTGTGTAGCTATCGAAGAGCAACATCTCTTGTGTAGCTGAAGTTACGGATAACATTCAGTTCGTTCACGAACCGTGGATCAAAAATTGAGATCCACTGCAGGTAAACTGGGTAGAAGGTCTCGGTGTTGGGGGTGTTCTTGAACAGGTAAACTTCGTTTTGGATCTGCGCTACCCCCAGCAGGTGACACTGGGGGCAAATGCCGAAATAACGAGGTGTTATTTTGCCCGTATTTTGAAGTTATTTTTAAAATATGCGGCCAAAGAACCTGCAATTTACCGGCCTGGTATTTTGCCCGGATTTTTGATAATTCCCCACAAAGTACCTGAAATGTCCGGGCCCCGGACTTTATCAGGATATTAGCTAATGTTCCCAGGATATACTTACAAAATCCTGCTGCCGGGATTTTCAAAAGTCCGGACTCCGGACTTTGTGAACCACTCACCACCAAACAATCCCCAAAAAAGGGAATAAATATCTGATTCAGCAACTGCTATATAAGGAAATAGGGCCAGATCATTTGACCTGAGATCAAAGACAGCCCTCATACCTGCACATAAAATTTCTCCCACTTATAATGTTGAGGAATGTTGAGGTGTGTTTGAAGTGAATGAACTGCTCCATCCACGTGCTTTGTGAGAGTCTCCCAGCGCGGCTGTACATTTACCAATATTGTCCATCGCTGGCATCTTTGTGGTTGCCCCATATATAATTAAAGCAAAACACAAGTGCAGGGCACAAACCTCTTCTTCAGATTCCTTTTATGATGACGAAGAAGCAAGATTTTTCAAAATCAACGCCACCATATTGGCTGAATATTAGAATGCTTTACCCACTTCTCCATCAAGCCTGTCTAGAGTGGGTTCGAGTGTAGCTCTTAGGGTTTAGCACTAAATTTTACGAACTTTATGCGCTTCAAATTGTCTTATTTACATGTACTTTCGCGATAAAATCTACAAAACACGGAATATCCGGTGTATTATCTCTCCCTTACACTATCTGCTTTCACGGACGGTTTAACGATAAGGCACGGACCTATCACAATTTTTATACGATTTTAAACGCCCTCAATAGCTCAAACGATTGAGTTGAAACCATTGTTGACATGTATCTGTCCACCGGGTTTCTTGCTCGGCAAGTCTTCGGCAAAGCTCGGTTCGGCCCCGATCGAGCTGCCGCAGTGCGGAGTGCTTCCAAAAAGTCTCCCGCAGTTCTAATATGACTCCTTTCAAGTCATATCTACTCATTAGAACACTGTAGAATATTCCTTAGGTACAATTAGCTACAAACATTACGAGTCCTAAACTTGTTTAGTAACTCGTTCCTTAGTAATTTCGTACTGCAGATTTCAGATCAGATTCAGTAAGGGATATTTTGCCCATGGGAGTGTTTCAGGTTATTTTTATTCGACCTGCGCCTGTGTATCTGCTATTACCTGCCTGCGGAGACCGGAGACGGTGAGAATGTGCGCGACTTGCGGACGGCAAGTTCAAGCGGCATCGGTGTCATGTAAATGTCACACTCGGATCACCCCTGCGTCATTCCACTACTCACCGCTGCAAGCTCAAGGTTACTGGACATCCGATGTGTTTCGCCGCCCAGGAGTGCGAAGTCGAGCCGAAGCTCGCGAAGCCCACTCAGCACCGGCAGATGAGCGCACAGCAGGTGCACAAATCACCACTACTTACTACTTCAAGTTGCGCTTACTTACTTACTACTGGTGACTTTCCAACCAGCGATTGGTCCAGCGCGTCGGCTACTTTTGCTTTTACACACCCCGGCGCTGCACCACGGACTCCTGGCGGAGCGATGCAAGGACACCTCGGGCTATCACGCGGAGAGCCCGACCGAGCCGACGCAGGTGGGGAAATCTCGTGGGGTGTTGCCTAACCTCTGTGCGCAGAAGGGCTTAAGCTTGTGCTTTTTTTTTTCTTGGGCGTTGATTCAAGCTTGACTTTTGGTTGCACTTCTTGGTCCTCCGTCTTTTATCTTCTCAAGTCGGCCGCGATTCGATGACGCTTTCGATCGGGAACAGCGCCAACGACATCGAGACATGCTCAGGCTATCATATGATGGCTGCCTGTACCTTCGACGCCGTGCGATCGAAGAATCCGCAACTGCATTCAAGGACCTCCACGCAGCGATGGCACACCGCCCGACTAGAGAGTGGCTCTTCCCGGCAAGTCTTTTCTGCTTAAACCACCCGTTCTATTAATTACTATCTTCCTATAGACATATTTCGAGTTCGGTCAACGTGTGCGCAAGGCGTAACTCCGCCCGAGCTTTTTAAATTGAGCTAACAACGTCCAGGCAGCACGCCGCATCACCCAACACGCATGCGCATCCCGCATCCCGCAAATTCTGGATCAATATTCTTATTACTGCCGGAGAGGCAGCGCACAGCGTAGATTGCGATGGGGCTGATCGAGCCGCCGAAGGGGGCGGTCGGGTACCTTATGCGCGTGGGGGCGGAGGCGGTGCGCTCGGAGGTGAGGGAGCTAGGCAAATTTGAGTGGCGCTGTTCGGAGGCGCCCGCGCGGTGGGGCTGAATCTCTCTTTTTCAGCCTTCACATTCTAATGCTTACCGTTTTATGCCAGACATATCCATACTGCGTCGACACGCTCCAAGGCTCACAGCAGACGGAGCCAACTCGGGTCGACGCAGCAGATGAGGCGCTTGGGTTAGGCGATTGCGGGCGCCGTGGGTGCGAAGGTGGAGCTCACCTTAAGTGCTACACCTCGGTATGTTCTGTCCCCATGCGTCATATGCCGCTGACGACGACGACCCCGCGCAGTCTAGAATGTGCGTGGTCGGTGAATATGGAGGTTATCTGTGGATGCTCCCTCGTGCATTGTGCAGCACTGGTCATTTTTTCCGGCCATGCGGATCGGTGCGCAATTTTTATTTGGCATTAATTAACGTTGAGCGTGCCCCAGAAACTTAACCAAACATCCGAAAGGTCCAAGCGTGTTTGCAGTGTGGCTGTCCTTCTCATCGCCCGGCGACTAATACCCAGCGGTATATTCTATTTCCCGAGCCGAGCATCAAGACATTATGCATGCACCATGTTCAAATGTCGTGACCTTCCTCTCGAATATGCATGTATAATTAATTATGCAGCAAATTGAAAAGTCTTGCTTACACTATATCTGCTTCCCTAAGACCCCAAGTCATCGGGGCCAATTCTATTTCTGACTATTGTGGCACGGCGACGGACGACGGGCGCTGGCTTAGCACTTACAGTATTAGAACACCGAGTTGGGGTTCGCGAGAATATGGTGTATCCGCCGAATGTGATTTTTTTGCGCATTCCATTGCTTCAAACTTATGACCTTCTGTCCCTTTCACCAACTTCGGTGCACCATGCTCATTGACTTTCTATTGTAGTCCTCAAATGGCGATCTTCAAGCAAGGATACCTCAATCAGTGCACTGCAAATATAAATCAGGTGCACTGCGAGCAAGTGCATTTATCATAACGACATTGTCTTCGGCAGACGACAACAGCCTCTGCTGAATAGAAATGACCTGTTAGACTGTCGGCATCGATGTCATCTTTCCGCACGCTGAGTTGCTGACAGACAATGGCCCCAGTGGGCGCAAGCCGCTGAGAACACCGAATCGGTGTCCGCGAGACTCCAGTGGCGTGTTGACTGTAGACGCCGGCCTGGCTCGGAGCGCTGAGGTACCGAATGTGAGAGTGCGTATTTAATTCCCACAATGCGGAAATTTTGGCCTTTCTGCTCTTCTTCATCTTCTTGTGCTGTCACCAACTCAGATACACCATGCTGCTCGTTCAAAGTGTTATCACTATCCTCTTCCCATTGGACTCGCTCTTGCCCTCTTGAATAGACATTACACTTTACATAAATACACTCACGTTCACACTCAATCTCTAGATTAAGTAGTACAACTCCGAATATGCACTTGCTCTATTCACACTGAGGAATCAAGTTACGCTCTGAGCTAACTCAATTCTTGTTGTCCTAAATCTACTACAGTGTTGCTAGTAGATACGTAGACTGCATACTTGCTCTAGTCTTCGGCAGCACTCATACCTGAATCTAGCATCCCGTTTCTGATAGTCTTCTTAAGCAGCCTTATCATCCTCAACCACCTTACCATTTATTTAGGTAACTTGTTTGAATCTATTCTAAAAGGACTAGCTATTTTCTAGTGTTCCATGAAATATTCCGGTCACATAACAGTAGCTATCACTCAAGTACTACTGCTCGGTATCCTGAAGCCCAAGTGAAAGCCCCTCCGTCCTGCATGACACCTTAAATTTACGACTTTCCTGAAAGTTCAGCAATGAAGAGTTGTGTCATGAGCGACAACTACTCCTTGAATTATATATATACATCTACCGTGTTCAATCTGATTTAGGGTTCACCGCGTTATTTGGGTTTCCAGTGTAAAAATGAGATCTACTATTTTTGGAAGTTGTTTTCCATGCTCCTCAGATCACTGGCGGTTGCCAGTGATGGCAATCACGTGATATCCATCCAGCACATCTCAGATCTGTATGAACACTCCTGGTGGTAAACAAACAGATAATGTCACTGACACGTTCAAGCAAAGCTTGGTTGAGTGAATTTGAAGGACACAATTTCATATTTCATGCTTACCCATTTTGACATATCTTTTCCATCAAACACTCCTCTCAAGCCTAACTACAAAGCAATATTTGTTTCCCTCTTTTTTCCGGGTTTCTTGAGGCGTAAAACAAGTTTTCCTATTTTGGGTAATTGTTTCCCACGGTCTGGGATCAATCGCGGGCGCGATTGATCTTAATCACGTGATACTCGTCCCTCGCTGTCTCAATTTCATTCTGCTGAACAAGATCAGCGATTTAGGGAAGAAGTATGAGAAACTTGTTTTGGGGCAAGGTTTCACAACGGTGGTTGGAGTAGAAAAAATAGGTCTCATCAAATAGCTGCAAACAGGATCTGACTCATGCAAACACTGATACACAGCAATACACCTTGACTCCCTACTATGAGATCCCACAGCGCTAGCAACCATCAGGCTCCTCCACTTTCACAAACTCCAAGTATGTTGTGATCTGAAAAAATAATGTTGCTAAATGCTCTGCAGGTATCTCAAGTTCGTCATCCAAATCAAGAAGAACAGGGACAGGTCAGTTTTGTTCAATAACATTGCTACTTGATGTGACAGTTGATGAATGTTCTATCCCAGGTTGGCTCTGCAATTTGGACAGGCTAAATGAATGGATGTTATGGAGGAACTGCATAGGCTTGCGACATTGATTGGCACGTACACCCTGTATTTATGTCAGCAACCAAAATATATACTATGGTTAGCATTTGGACTGTCACTGGGGGCATGATCTGATTTAACAGCCAAGTAAATTGTAGGCAAATGGTAAGAATGTTTGAACATTCACAAAAAATACCTAAGATATTCTGGGCGAGATTTTGAGAATATTTTGAATTTGATCACAATTTGCCCCAAATTTTCCCTGTCAGAATATTGTTAGCAATTTGGCCAATTTACTGGAAAAAAAAGCTCACAATTTACCGGGGTGGCAAAATTTCAAAATTCTGGTCTGGCAAATTTTGAGCAAATTGAAACCAAACAATCTAGAAAAGGAAATTCCAATACCTGCCAAGAAAGGAAATCCTTGCATTGACGCCAACAGTTTCCAGTTTGGGAAATATTGGGTATTACTCGGTTCGGGCCATTAACCGTGTCTGGAGGTTCTTATGTCAGGCTACAACCCATGTTGTGTCTCTTACTGCCCAATTTGGTGCTGTTTTAGGATCAGTGCATTGCCACAGCGCTCACACGCTGGATTGCTGGCGGAGGCAGGACATCACATGGCTGTTTTGAGTTCTTCTTCAACAGTGATGTCTCCCTGAGCTACTCCTCTGCTCTCCGACGGGTGTGTGGCATGCAGCACTTGGCCCATGATTTCTATCCAACCATTATGGCAGGTCTAGGGTGATGATGCGGCAATGGCACATTGTGTCTTGCTTCCGCATAGTGTGAATTTAAATTCATAGTCCCAGCCACTAGTTGTTAATGTTCTTTTGACACTCAGTGCTGCAGCCCTAATTGTATTTGGCCCCACAGCAGTCTTGATCTGCTGGGCTTCCCAGCACATTGCGTGCTCTGATTTTGTCCACATGTGGTATCCCAAGTAGCTCTGATGTTTAGCACCACCATCCAGATTTTTTACTTCAAATCAGGCTTTCCTGTGATCCCCACCTTTATCAGCATCATGACAGATGCCACACGGAGCACCACCAAACCGGGTTTACTCGATCTTGGTGTACCCACCCTTTTGGCCAACTGCAAGAAATTTAGTGGTGTCTGTTCCCGTCTTTGGATTAGAAAAACACTTGAAGAAAATTGTTGTGGAGTACACAAT
Source organism: Mycena rebaudengoi (assembly GCA_029282285.1). Classification (NCBI taxonomy): domain Eukaryota; kingdom Fungi; phylum Basidiomycota; class Agaricomycetes; order Agaricales; family Mycenaceae; genus Mycena; species Mycena rebaudengoi. The sequence continues at coordinate 119,669 of JARJCX010000280.1, forward strand.
GGTCAATGGGACAGCTTAACTCACACATGTAAAGCCGGGAACTTCCACATCAATAAAAAGGTGAACTTCATGACGTTCAATAGGACCGACTTTCAACTACATAAAAACTTCCACATTAAGAATTACTTGTAATCGAATGGAAAGTGCTCCTTTAACATCACTTTTTCTCTTCTGGGAAAACAAAGAAAATAAGCAGCAACAGAAAGGCTTTGTAAATGTTGCCCAATCAAAGCCGGAGATTGGGACAAAGAATGGCATGCATTTACATAGCCTTTCAGCTCTAGCAAATTGAAAGAGATTAACGGAATGGCACACTAAAAGCATGCCTTTCCAAACTCCTTTCAACCTGAAGGAAAGCATCACTTTCAGCGTGGTGAAAAGGCTGACTTATTGTTCCACTCTCAGACTGCCTGTCACATGCCCAAAGCGCGCTTCTTTGTGTGTGGTGACTGATTGTTCCACTTTCACACACCTGGATTGTGCTTCTTAAAGTCTTCCTTTTTCTGTGCTGACTGACGAAAAGAAGCACAATTCACGCGTGGAAAAGGCAGGCTGAAAGTGGAACAAAAGACCAGATAGCTACCCCAGAATCAGTACTGCGGGAAGCTCCCCCCCTGCTCAGAAACTGTGCCCAACACAACAGTATTTCCCACGGTTAGTCAAGCAAATGAAAAATGATCTACCACCTGACTTGGCATCATTATTATCTCTTGATCCTTCCTCCAATGCACATGAGTAACCGGGACACATTTACGCATTCCATAAATGCATTCATGAGATTTGCTCAGCTCACAGATCCTGAGCTGCCATCCAACTGGGAGAATCTATATGACGGTTCAATTTGGTTCAAGATTTTGGGCATACAGTGTGTTATCGCTTAATTTACACTGAAAAAACAAAGTGACATATTCCACTAGATTTGTATCTCCAGTTCCCAATGATCAGCTTTCCCTCGCAACTACTAGACACGCCAGAGACCGCAGGTGGGAAAACCTGACGAGTCTCTACAGGCAGCTGATGTATCACTTTGAAACCCATATTGCAGATTCTACAGTGAACTTTAAAGTTCCACTGCTGGGGTTAATTGCAGAGAGAAATATGGAAGCCACGGGACAGCAAGCTATTGTGTACATGAATGCTCTGGTTCTTGGTGCATTTGTGCATCTACAGGGAGTAACAACCTTTCGAAAATTATCCGAGGAGGATGAAAATCGATTAAGTGACGACATGATGGCTGTTGGTTCCCATCAACGAGCCTCATTAAATATTACTACACACAGTCTGTAAGTTTCCTTTGCTGCTTCTAAATCTGCCTCATGTCAGCTTCAGTGATGAACATCACTATTATCGACGTCTGCATTTTTTCCAGCACAGTGAAACATTGCAACAGAAGCTTATTAAAGCTCAAAACAAACTCGAGGATGTTCAGGCAGAGCTGGCAGCAGTCACTGCGGACCAGGAGCAGTCTGGCCTAGAGATAGATGCAGAGCATCGCTCAAATGAAGAGGGAAGAAAAGCATTATTGGCTAGAGAAGAAGAAATGTAAGCAGTATTGCAATCTGGACAACATTGTATTGATGTTAATACGGGATCCAGAATGCGATTGGAGAATGAATATGAAACACTTCAAGATAGTCATGCATTGCTGGATGAAAAGTTCATAGCAACAAACCGAATGCTTGATACCAGTAGACTTCACGGCCGTGACCTGATTTTGCAAGTGGAGCGGCTCGAAAGCAGCTTGGCTGAAAAGTAAGGGCACAAAAATCATAATAACAATAATAATGGTATTCTGACTATCTTCTAAGGTCCGAAGGGTCTTGAAAATGAGATGGTTAAAGTAGTGGATTATGAGAAGATAATCTCTCAAATGAAACAAGACTACTCACAATTGGAAAAGGAGAATCAGGTAGCAACATCTGGTGGTTGTGAAGCTTGTGCTTACCTGGAGCTAGGATGCAACCTTGGAGCTGCAAAATGCTCTGAAAAGATTGGACCCTAATGCCAACAATGTACCCAATAATATCCATAAAATCTGTCAGGACAAGATCAAGGAACTCAGGGATAAAATGACAGAAAAGGATGGGGAATGTGATCTATTGAAAGGATCAATAGAGGTCAAGGAAACCCAACTCGAGCTTGACCTCCAAACTATCAACAACTACATGGAAAATCTCGAAGCAAAGCAAACAGAAATACAGAGCCTTCAGCAGCAGTTACAAATGCAGGAACATTTTGTTCCCCACCAGTCTCACACTCTTGCTGAAGAGCTCAACTACACAAACTCACAAGATCATTCCGTAAGCACATTGAACATAATATCAAGCCTTGATTACTCATGTAAAAAATAGGGGGATGAAGGATTTGTTGTCAACAGGCTTATTGTTGCAGTATTGACAAGTATTCTATCCTTAAATTCTGTATAAACTACAGACCAACTGGGTTTCTAGTTCAACTTCAGGCAGCCAATCAACGAAAGCGGCTGAACAAAACTCATTCAATGATTATGGGGTAAAAGCAGTGTCTCTACAACTCAGATCTTACCCTTACTGTTGCTGCAGTACTGAAAACTGGTGGAAGAGGCGATATACTCAGTTGGAATCATTGGCACAGTAAGTGATATGCTGGAGTTTCAAAATCATCTTGGACATTTTTTGTTAATCTACAGGTCTTTGAAAACTGATATCCAAACATTCCAAACTCAAGCTATGGAGCTGAAGTCCCAGCTTCAGAATCTACGCTTGGAATATAATGTGCTTTACACAGAGGGCCAGATGACAAAGGAAACTCTCCAGTGAGATATGCATTTATTCATGTTCTCTGTGCTTAAAAGGCCTAGATCACAGGAGGAGAAGGGAAGAAATCAAATTGCAGAACTGCGCTCGATGAATAAACAGCTCTGGGATCTGCACACAGAAAATGAAACTCTTGATCTTGAGTGCCAACAAACTAAAGAAACACTGCAGTAAAGTAAAAACTTTTTTACATTCTCTTTGCTGAAAAATACCAGATCATTGGAGGAAGACAGAATCAGACGGGAAGCCAAGAAAATCAGAATGGACCAGACATGCCTGGAGTTAAAGCCAGAGTCCAGTGTATTGTCAAAGAAGCTAGAGGCATTACGGGATAGGCTCTCAGACACTCAACAAAAACTCAAGAGGACAGAAATACAGTCCAACGAGAGGAACAGATCAAACCTGGTGAGTCGGATGTGTGGTGAAATTATCACGAGATATTAATACAGTCTAAGTCAAAATTGGAAGCATTAACAGAGGAGATGAAACTGGTCAAAGGTGAGTTAGAAGAGGCCCAGGTTTGTCCACAATTCCCTGGTTAGCAAGATACTGAGGTATATCCAGAATCTGGCATCTCAAAAAGCGGAAAGGGATCTAGTTACTATGAGTGCAGCACATGCACTTGGCATGCGTGAACAAAGGGACAGACAGAAGAAGTGATACACAAGTATCATAGGGATTTCAAATTTTGGTCAAGATTTGACCAACATGGTCGATAATATGATAGGACTACCTGATCTGTCATATTATATATGGTGGATTATTAGTGTATTCATTGTTGCATTGATAGAACCTCTATCCGTCTGAGTGTGAGCCACACAAAACCAACACTTCAAGATGGGGGGGAAGATCTAGAGATCGGTGGTGGTCAGACACAAGTAAAGGCACTTGTTCTGGAGCTGGATGCGCAAGAGCGACAAAGGGCAAGATACAAAAGGTAGAGCTGAATGGCGGGCGACAAGTAGACTCGTACTCAGTCTGTAAACAATTTTCCGAAACAGAATGCGGCAAGCGCTTTCGGTGTTTACAGACTCACTGCGTGAAGATTTCAATGTTTTCACCAATATTTCCGGCGTAAAATGAAGAGCATTTTTCATGCAGTTTTCACCGTAAAAATTGATGCAAAAGGAGTGAAAAATGCGCAATTGTTTCACATATTTCACCAAAAACCCAAAAATTGATGAAAACATCATGAATTTTTCACGATTATCTCAGCTGAAAAATGAATGCAAAATGTTAGACATTTTTCGCCGAAAATAGTGGTGAAAAATATGAGATCTTCACCCGGTGACTGGTACTTCTCGGGATCATGTAAAGCAGAGTTTGAAAGTGATCAATGACAGCTCAACGCCGCAGGAGAGGTTGGGACTTCATGCAGCACTTAGAACAAAAGCTTGCAGTGCATTACACTATGGGTAGTCGAAAAGTGGTTTATATGTTAATCTTCATCCATCTCTTCTTCTTCTTCCTCTTCCCCACTACTTTGGTCACTGGAAGTCTCCAGCCACCACTCTTGGAGATCTGCCTGAGATGGTAAAGTTTAGCTTTTCCTCTTGGGAACTAGCATCATACCAAACTCACCCTGATTTAAAGGCAATACATGAATGAATCTTATCCCATTGTACTCTCGAGGAGTCAGTCCAAAATGACTGAGGACATGCTCAGCCTCAAGAAGATGGGTATCTATCTTGTTTATTCCGTAAAGAATCCCTTGTGCTCGGGGATATCTCCTGTATGGATCCGGTATGCCTAGATCAGGGCATGGCCCATATTCATCTACAATGAGATATATTGTTGATGTTTCAACTCCACCAGGCACTGTGTGCCAATGTTGAAAGATATTTTGAATTTTACCTGGAACCTGATCGATCCCCCAGGGCTTTTGGATCTGAAAGATGATGTGGCTATCCCGGTCCTGTAGAAGAACATCCTTTCTCGTATATTTGACTCCGTTGATGGCAACGTGATCCATTATTGACGCGCTGGCCTGCCAATCACTGAGCTCAAAGTTGGGATGACGCTGTGAGAGATGGCTTCGTAATAGATGCCGCTCTTTCACAGACAGAGATCCCCATCGAGCATGAGATTTGAGATCGAAATGTGTTCCTTTTGGATCAAGCATATTGGCTAGTCGGATTCCCCTTGAATCTCTTGTCAACCCATGCTCATGAACTTTGATTGCTTCTGAGACTTGAGCTCTGATGTCTTGGTTATCGGCCAGCATTGCTACGAGGTTTGCAGCCCTGGATGTTGAGTGCATGAATATTATTTCCATTTGACCTAACAAATATATAAATTGAGAAAACACAATAGAAGCCTCTTACCAAAATGCTGGTTCGTATTCTGACGCTGAAGCAAATGAATAAAGCGCTCGTAGTGGGGAGCACTTCTGGCATGAAGGGGTCCAAAGTGTCGAATGTTATCGCCAATGTGGAATGCTGAATGCTGAGCAGGATGAATGGGCTCCTCCCTGAACAGTCTAGAAATTCCGCGCATATAGTGGGTTATGTGGAGATCATATGTATCTGCTTGCTTAGCACTGGCAGTTTTGAAGTTGGCTGTCAGTACCGCAAGGACCAAATGAACAACATTGTCCATCAGTGCTTGCTTTCTTCCAGTTTCCTCCCTCCAGAGCCAGATGAGCGTGATTGGGATATGGATCGTGAATATGGTGCGCCAATGGTCTGCACTGAGCTTGCCTCGCTTGGCTGTACCCCAGTTTTTGGGTGCAGCACCCGCCCAACTAGGAAGAATAGTTTGTTGCATATCTTCCCAGATGGCTGCCATGACATCTTTGCCAAGAACAGGGCCTCTATTCCTGGAATCGGTGACCAGGCCCAGGTCTTCTTTCTCTTTAATTACCTGGAGTGAAGTCAGAACACAGCAGCAAGGCCCACAGTTGACGCACCGATTCCAACAATCTCTCATAAAGCTCTGCTTTGGTTCCATCCTGAGATAGGTCCCGTACTTCGCACAAATACTCGTAGATATTCTTGTTATATGCAGAGAGACTGGAGAACTTAGTTCCTCTACGCAATGCATTGAGCAGGAGCTGGCAAGATTCGACCTCCAGCTCATTCATATTCTCTGTAGTGGTTAGCGGCACTTTGCTGAGGACAGCCTCAGTCAGTGGTGGTTCTTCAGGTATTTGTACCAATTCTTCATCTGAGACTCCTTGCATCTTAAAAAAACATGTAAACTCAGGTAAAGGGTTACAAAAAGAAACCCCACGCACCCAGAACTCAATTCTATATATAAACCATGCCCTCTTTTTGGCATTGCCTGCAATTTTAGACAATTCCGGTGTCGAAAATCGGCGTGTTTATTCGGTTCAAGTCGGGCAGTGAAGCCAGATTGAGATAGAGCAGAGCGAGAGTGTATTCCGTTTTAGAGAGGGGCGCATATGTGAGCAAGGTGCAGTCAACTGTCATGGTGCTAAAACCTGGTTCGGTGTTTGCCGGCCCGTGCAGACAACGATCAACAGCCAGCAGCCTGCGTTTCGCCACCATCCCATCCCACTCCGAACGTCCTCAAACTCCCCAGGAGGTCTATATCTCCTCTCAATCACTCAAATCCGCCGTGCTCCCACCCCAGCGCTTACACGTGGAAGTTTCTGGCCATTGGACCGCTAGCGAGGAAATTCGCCGTGGCCAGAACTTTGTCCAATATCGGCATTCCAAGACCCTGGATGTACGCTCAGAAAGTCAATAACCTCCAGCCCCTGAATCTCCCTTTATCTCAGGCCTCAAAATACTCGCAGAGATGCCCGGCACACGAATGGTTTTCACTTCCCAAAGACGCGCGACTTCGCTCATATCTTACATTTAATTAGACAAACTAATGTATTACTGTACGCGAGTTGTATGTTTTAATCAGCAGGTTCCAATCTTGATCTGAGCATTTTTAGGGAATGCGGTTCAGCTTGAGAGCTAGACATATCTTCAATTTGGCGCCAGCTGGTGGGAATGAAAAAATATCCGGCAGCACCAAGTCGAAAATCGCTGTATCGGTTCGGTTCAAGCTGGTGGAGAAATCCAGAGGCAAATGGGGCAGAGCGAGAGCATTCTTGGACCAAGAGAAAGCTGCGCATACAAGGGCGGCGCTTAGCAGACTGTCGTGGTGCTGTCAAAAAGAGGTCTGGAGTTTGCCGGCCCGGAGCCGGGGCCGGGAGCCAAACAACGACCAAATAGCGAGCCGTTCCGGCGCTTGCCTTTCGCCACCATCCCCCACGCTCCGAACGTCCTCAAACCTCTCAGAAACTCCATCTCCCACCTCGAATTGCTCAAATATATCTCCTTTCCACTCCAGCACTTAAACGGAGAATTTACTGGCCACTCAGCCTCGCTCGCCACAAAACCAAACTGTCTTTTGTTAAGAATATGGATGTGCAGGACCGTGCTCAGTGGGTACGTCTTGTAGTTGAACGAGAAATCTGCATTTCGGGTCTGCGAAGGTATTTTGATCTCATATCCTTCGGTATTTGAGGCCAGCGCAGTAGTTTTGGAAATTTGAGAGTGTTCAGGACCTAAATGAAGGCTGGATTTTCGCAGTATTAGTAAAGTAAACGCACTTATAGATTATCCTAAGCGTATGAAACTCGTTGAAACTTTGCAGGATGCGAAATATGAAACGTACTCAATTTGAATACTGGGTAAGTTCAATGGTGCGCCTTTAGAACTTTGATCAGAATGTGTTGAAACTGGAGTGTCGGAAAAAAGCCCTTTTGGGTTGTAACGGCATGAGCATGCATACCGGCTCACTGTGGATTATGATGGCTCATAAGTTGTTCTTCGAGTGGCTTGTAAGCCGTCCTAATCCATGATATGGTGCGTAAGCTACAGATGACCTTGCAAGTGATTACGGGGAGTCCAGGGACTCCCAATAATACTAAGTGACAATCAAGCTCAGAGGGTTCAGTGCTCCAGTACCAAATTGTGAGCGTTTAAGGGAGGCATTTACTATTCAGTATTATTTACCGCAAGAACATGTCTTCGTCAATGCCATCCATCATGTAGAAAACTTCCCGTGGGGTGCCGAAGATGGGGCACAGAAGTGCTCCGCGCCTAACATGCTGCAGGGCAATAAAAATTCGGCTCGAAGTCCATTGGTAGTCTAAGTCTGACAATGTGTCGAGGAATTCAGAGTCTGAAGTGGGCGTGATCATTTTTGTGACGTGACATTACCACTTCCCAAAAACGGCCACATCGAACAATGGAGACCAGGATGGCTTGGGCATATAAAGGCTGGGTGAGTTCGTGTGCCACCTACTCCCTCTCTCTCCTTCCTGCAACATGCCATCCTCTAGTATCCCCCCATCCAGTGCTTCACTGTCTCCCTCGCGCAATACAGATCAACTGCTCGACCAGGACGTCAACTTCCTCTTCCATAGTCCCATCCTTCTCAAGGTTCGTCAGCCCTGCCACTTGTTCTACAATAATTCTCCGTGCAGATACATGCTGCTATCATTCACTGCCCTAGCGGCAAATCCAGACGACCGGCGGCGAAGACCGTTGAGCGCACGCACAAGATACGCTGGATAACTCCGAGTGCGATCTCAAATGCTGCCACTCTCGTCCATTCTATTTCCTTTGACCCGGTTGTCCCCTCTGAACGCCAATTAGGCGATCTGGATACATTCCGTCGATATACAGCTCGTTGAAACTCCGGTATGAGGTCCGCATTGGTTCTTCCGCTTCAACTAATTTTTTTTAAGACTATCACCCACCCACGTGGCCTGTTGCTCCACGTCCTAGCCCAACGGCCTTTCCCTCGTCGTCCACATTCACAGCGCACCGCCAAGGAGATCGTCGTGACCGGCGCGCGTCCTCCCCATCAACCAGCCATCACGCGGCGCCCGACACTCACTCCCGCAAACAACGCGCGTGCTCCTCCTCCCGTTTGCCCATGGCCCCGGAGACCAGGGAGCAAGGTGTACCGTCGATGACCCAATAGTGCCATATGTACCATGTATTCAATGTCGTGATTAATATTTCTGTTTCCCTCATTTTATCCCGTGGCTGCAGTGGGGCTGTAAAAAATCGGATTCTTTTTTTTTAATGGCGCGGAAAGCAGACCTTACAAGTACTTCTATTCCATCTTAAGACGATAAGGGGGCATGCATCTCTCAAGTGCTTACCAGTGCGGCCATGGATTATGGTGGCTTATGATGGCATATATTAACTAGATCACGCGCTGTAAGCCAGCCCTAGTATTACCACATTACGATGGCTTGTAAGAACATATCATCCAATATATTGCTCGCAGAATTTTTCCGACAAGGCCGTTGATAGAAGTACGCTCACCATCTTATTTGAGCCCCCAGCGATCCTTACTTCCCAATCGCACAGGGAAGCCTGCCGAATCTCCCTAAAACATTTCGATTTTTGAAAGTCCCGCAAGCAAGGCCGCAGGACTGTGCAATTATTCGGTTTTTTTATTATCCTTTCATACCCCGGGATCCACAATCCCAAAGTCTGCACTCAACCTCGCGAAAACGGCGCGCAGTGCTGCTTCCTGAACTCTGATTCTGATTCAATTTCTGGACGTCCCGTGAGCAAGCCTGCAAAGACATTCAATAACTCGACTCTTGCACATTTCAATTACAATTTTGGGAACTCTCCACGAGTCCTTCCACATAAACCTTCTTATCAGAGCCTATGTAAGCGGCACGTAGCGCCGCTTTCCAAATTTTTCTTCACTTTTTGAATGTCCGGCTCTATCATTCGATTTTTAGATACCGTGAGCTACCAGGGTGAGTTTTACTCCCGAATATCTGGGGCTTGGCGTAGAGTTGAGCGGCGCGCAAAGCGCCAATTCTTCCGTTTGCGCTCAATTTGTGCCGGCGAGTTGGATAATTTTATTTGTCGATTTTTGGATGTCCCTCAAGGAACAATTCCCCAATTTTTGGGCGTCCTGCGAGCAAGTGCGTGATGCGCCGCAGGCGCTGATTTTTCCATTTCAGCCCCGACAAGTCGGATAATTTTATTATTAGATTTTCTGGGTCCCCGTGAGCGAGGCTAGCGGAATATCCCACCCGATTATCGCATTGGCTCGCTTCGTCCCCTTGAAAGCCAGTGGCGCGTAGTGCCGCCCTCCAAAAATCAAACTCGATTTCGCCTTCTCGCCCCAAGTGGGCTTGGCGGTCCGGCATGTGCACAGCAATGCCAAACAGTCAGCCGCATCATTTTGCCTTAATTACCTGTCCCCACCATCCGCGAAACACCCAATTCGCTTCCAATCTCCCGAAATTGCCTCAAATACCTAGCTTCTACCCTCTCCAAGCTTTGGCAAGCCCAAATCCCGACTTCGCGCCTGACTTGCCCGTGGGCCGCGGTGCCTTCAAGGTCTCAATTGGGCTCATCTGTGCGTCGCACTTCATTCCCTCTTCATCCTTTGACTGATATTCTCAGTAGTTCTCTCTCCGATTCTGGTTCCTCGCGCGGAGCGCCACTTTCGATTTTTTCGATTTTCGACGTCCCGCAACTCGCCGGTTCTGAATCACCCACAACACACTCAGGATACGCCTCTCGACCTCACCTCCAGTCCCCCAACTCGCTGCTCGTTGCTCGCGACGCTCCGCGCCACCCTCCAAAATATTTATCGACCTGCCAGTTGCGAATCGCCCACAACCCGCTCTTCGTCCACATGCCTGCCTTGCGACGTATATGTTCAGATATGAAGCTCTCCTCGCCAACACCACCCCGATTCTGTGCCACCACCGACTCAAGTCTTCACCTCGGACCCTTTCAAATTCAACATCAAGCTATGGAGTTCCCCCGATCGACGCTGTGCATCTTCCCCACCATATCCCTGCCAGATCCCTACTTCCTCGACCTGGCCCTGCTCCATTTTCTCGATACTCGCCCGTGGCTCACCAAACAAACGCAAACCAGTCAGCCACCCTCATGCCTCCCGCCCCCATCCTCACTCTGTTCCATCCCTCGCTGGTGGTTCAACGACTCTTCCCCGGTATATACCTGTTGCCCATCCCAATTCCTCGATACCGCAGACTCACCGGACTCAAAAGCCTCAACTCGGGGACTTGAACCCAAGTTATTGCCTTCCCGCAACCAACGCCCCACCTTATCTCGGTTATACTACAAGATACCCTTGGCCTTCTTACCCGCCCAAGGAATTCCTTCGATCTCCTGCCTCACACCTCTCGCGCATCCCCTCTCCTCGATGCCGCCGACTTAATGGACTAAAACCTTCGACACGCTCATCTTCAAACATCAAATCGAGACATCGCCTTCCCGCGATCGACCCTTCAACTCAAGCTTCAAGCTCCTGCGCCATTCTTCCGGGATCAACCATGCCCCGCAACCTCGTCTTCCATCTCCGTCAAACTCCCGTCACATGTGTCTTTTTCCACGTGCTCCCTTCGATCCTCGCCTGCAAAGCGCCCACCTTTATTGGATTTTGGACTTCCCGCAAGTAAAGCCCTGCCAATTCAAGTCCGCGTTAAATTACGTTGAGCGCCTTCCACTTTCAACCCTGAGCACAGTTCTGATTTGGTTGTTTTTCCAATTCCTTACCGTGCCCTGTAATACTACCTACCTACCTTCGAGCGCCGCCCCTTCAAAATTTCATGTCTTTTGCATTCAACTTTCGCCGAATCCGCGGGACTTGCGGGCTCAACGACACGACTTGGCCATTCGGCGCATCTTGGACCTCCGGAAGCTGGTCGTGTTCTTGAGGCTTAGCTGCAACCTTGTACCCAGTTTGAGAATATATGTCATTCCATCAAAATCGGTCAAAGCGTGATATCTGAGTTGCAAATGAGCAGTCTCAACGTACTTGAGCCTTATTTCCTTGCCTGTACTACAAGATACGTGACTATATGTTACAATAACCACCGTGACTAAATGACGCAGCAAAACAGCATTCTGTCACCCCCAAATCTCAAAATTTCTGCAGAACTCAATTGCCCAAATAAGACCCTACAAGAGGGTGGTCTGTGCGCCTTCGCTCAAGTACAGCTATATATCGGCAACGGAGGAGCCTTGGCGACGTCGGCACGCAGTCAGTGATCAGTCCAGATAGAACTAGTTGACGGTTAACGTCCAGAGAAGTACGTACATACTCCTTAGATATAAATTTCAGTGGAATAAGAAACTCTCACCGAAGATCTAGCTTGCGCTTGAATTTGGAACGCGCAATCACTACCAATCAGTGTCCGCGTTGTTCCGCCCTGATCGTGATCATGAAGCAGATGCAGAATTGGGACCGTTAGAGACACGAACATGAGTCAGTGATAGCATTATCAAAAGCATTCAAACTCACAGAAGCACTTGAACGGAATGGACGATTACAACGGTGTGGGGGTGATGAACGCAAGGTCACGGTGATCATGAGTCGAATTCCACCAAGATTCCACACGACTTGTTGACACGTACGGCATCATGATCGGAACAAACGCTCACGTGATGGTTGGTACCTCTTCTTCTACTACGACGTCGACGCGCATTGACATGCCGGAACTGCGAGAACTTCTGGCGTCAATCTTGGTGGCACTGGCCATCTACAATGAAGCGGTCAAGGACAGCGCGGACTTCACTCTCGAGTCCATTCAATATGACGCAGTCGAAGAAAGAAGCGGCTCGTGCAGGTGCAGGTGCCCAGGCCAAGGCAGGGCTACCAGTTGTCCTTGAGGCGACATCGACTGTGAGACGTGGCTGCACAGGGCAGCCAAACCGCGATATACCCCCCTATGTGGAAGCCATCTCGTACCAACCCCGAACCACCAACCCTGGAGAGCCTCACGCTTAAGGGGATAACCCACACCAACTGTGCACTGATTCTCGACTTAGGGGACCTTCACTTGATGGTATTTCGCACACCCTCTACATCTTGCCCGCATTAGCCGATATTGGCTCATACAGGTCCAATATCTCACACACACGTCGTTGCAAATATATCGGAGGGATGTCTGGAATAACACAATTCTGAAGGTTTCTAAAGAGGCTAGTGGAGATGCAGTTCTTCCTCTCTCTCTCTGCTGACTTTTCTATCAGGTCCGCAGGTTTCATGTCGGCATGGCCCTTGTCTTCCCCGAGTACGTGTTCGCCTTCCTCTCTATCGATCTTGTGTTCCAGGTATGTCGTTCCTCACTGCCCTTTCAACATTGGCTCACCTCATCAAGCCGACTTGGCTTTCTCTGTCTCCGAGTTCGAAATCCCTCCTGATATATATCACCACCACAACGACTTTTTGGCCCATTTGGTCGTGTGGATTCAACAACGGCTTGCAACGCCCAGCAGAATGCAAGGCTTAGCCCGTGACGCCGTTCGTGATGCTAACACAGTCTTCTATGGGATCGGTGTGTACACCGTCATGGAACTGTTTTTCTTAGCCGGTAAATCTTCCTGGAGCAGTATATATAAAAGTCTGAGAAAGGTTTTCATAGGTTTATCGCCATTCTTGACTTCGTGGGAGGTATTCAGCAACGCATCACGGACCGCAAGACTCTGCGCCGCGTTCTACGCTTACATGGAGCGAAGCCACCGTGATCTCTGGTACGCTTGCGAATCCAGCTCCCTGATATCAACATCTTGATGCTCAAATATTTCAAGGTCTTTGCTTCGCCCCTGCGTGCATGATGGTCTACTAGCGCCAACAAAACCTCAGCGCCTCAAATATATCAACTGGCTTTACATCTGGGCAAAATCACATACCGCCTTGTCTGATCGAATGGTGCACCTGGTGGATGCATTTAATGTACGTACTCACCATTCAGCTGGACTTTTTCTTATTGACAACCTGCTCTTAAGTCGAAGTTGGAGGAGCTAGCTCTGCCTCCTGACGATATCTTGATTCCAGCCAGCGACTTCGATAGCAATGATCTGGTCCTTGAGGCGCTACCGACCGTGGACGATCCTAGAGTCAATGATCCCTTCCCCGAGTCTAGCTCGGATGAGCCACCTGCTGTGAACGACATGCTGATTCCAAGAGACGAATTGCACGACCTCTTTGACGTCTTTGAGCCTACCCTTGTGTCATCCGCGCTGACTCTCGACTACAACTTGGGACATCTCATTTTTGGCGAAGAGGCCTGGGCTTTGTATGGCGGCAGGAGGTCTTCTTCTGATGATCCCCTCACCTCTCTTTTTCAGTCGCTGGGTATGTTTTCCTTTACCGATGAGGTGTGCGCATTCATGTACAAACTCTTTCCAGACTATTCCCTAGAGGTTACCCATCTCATCCCAGAATTCTATGAACCGCTCTTGCTGCCGAATGACCAAATAAGGTCCAAGAGTCGCATGCACCGAGACACGTTCGCTTATCAGGGGAAGAAGCAAATGTGGTCGATCACACAACAATTTCCTGATAACATGACGTCTTCGTAAGACTTTTTCCTCTCTTTCCTTCCAGACAGTTGATCCAGACTCATAGCCTGGAATTCGGCCATCTCAATAACGAAGTCACCGAAATAATTGGAGCAGCACGGACAAAGCGTCTCTTCAAGACGATTGTCGAGTCCACCTGCGGAGTGGCCATTGGGCCACTCGAATACTGCGGAAACGCGCACCTCCTCCACATCGGCAATGTCCCTGTGTGCGTTCTGCATTATTTTAACCCATTATACTTTTTGATTATAAATTCACAGCGTCTCTGTATGCCACGGAGACCCAACAATCCCCCCATACTATGCGAAACGCAGCCTTCGTGGCCGCGATCGCGTGGCCTCCAATCTTGCCAAGCCGGACAAGCGGAAGCGGGCACGCACCGACAAGGAGAACCAGAAGCTGACAAACTCTTTGGCCTTTCTAGACAAAATCGAGGTGGTGGTGGAGGAGGAGGACATGGTACCAGCCCCGAAAAAGAGGAGAATCAGCGCGGATCAGAGGCTCGCATTAGCGGCCAAGGCGAATTTGTAGAAATTTAAATGTGTCTGGGTCTTCTTCCATTCAACTTGAAGCAACTTTATTCCAGTTCAAACACTCTCCAAACTTCCTACTTAATTTGTGTGTACTGTACCGGTGCAATCATCATGTCCTTTGCTATTATATTAGGAGTGGAGTCTGGCATCACAACAAAGTCGGAGCCAGGATAAATTTCTAACAAAATGCTGAGTGAAATCTCACTGAAGATTTTCTGTAGAACTCTACAAATGAGTTTGGGGGTACCTATGTATACTGTAGTTCAGGTAACAATTTATTAGGGAGTGAGGCTGAGAGGCGATCTAATTATTCGCATGGCATGCCGTGTGACATGCGTGACCTCCAAGTATATGGCTCATAGTTTGCTAGATAGACTTTGGATGCAAGAACTGCATGCGGAAATGGAATCTAGCATACATTCCTCCGCATTAAGTGTGTGCAGTGGAGCTTGGAGCGTTGAGCCTCGCCGTTCTTGTTCCTTTTCGTTTTACTGGCTGGGTCACACTGTCGTCACATGCATGACCGATCCACTTGGTGTCATTCGATTTTCGAATTCTCTGCCTTCCTCTCCGTCTCTCGCTTGCCTGCATGCAGCCTGCTTCCTGTCCTCCACCCACCTCCGACCTCCCACACGCCTCACTCGCGCATTCAACATTCTGCACGCCGTGCGCTCAGCGCTGTCTGTCATCGTGCCCTCCTCCGGCTCTTCCTTTCACTACCGGTTTCTCTCTTGTTTCGAGGGCGCAGCCTGGGATTTGGGCACTCAAGTACATCCATTTACTCCCCTAGAGAGTATCTGGAGCGCCTGTAAGTTGAGCTCTCGCCATGACTGTCGCAGACACGCTGTGTCGTGGATTGTACAAGAGGTGCCGTTCTCACAAAAGATGCGTCTTTCCTTCTTTCCTCTTTTCTAAGCAGGTGCAAGGAGCGCAGCGCGGACGATACGCACGATAAGGTATGCTCTTTCTCTTGTCCTCCCTTTTACTCAAGCTCACAACTCCTAGGAGGTGCTTGGTTTTGCGCAGAGAAACGGTAAGAGTGACCGTCCAATGCACCACCTAGACTTGCAGCTGAATGTCCAGCACACTTCCTAGACTTGAATGTATGCACTCTCAGTTTTTGAGCTCCCCACGAGTCCGACTCCCAAACACGCACGCCGAATCCATCTCAACTAAGCTGCCCGTAGACTCGTAACCAGTCTGTAGAAATAATACCGAAAATATGTGGCAAGCACTTCGGTGTTTTACAGACTGGTACTTCTCGTTGACAGGAGATGAGCTGCCAACGGAGTTTGAAAATTTAGCAGGTGCCGTGATCGGCCGAGAAGCGATCAGTCGAAAGCCATCAATTCTGCCCCAAACTCGATGCACCTTACAGTCCTTCCACATGCATTGAAAAATATTCTGAGGAGGCAGTTACGTTCCTTTTTAACATATAAACAGTCCTACTGATGTGAAGTCAGTTTCTGGCTAAAGAGCATGAGAGAACAGGAGGCCTCGGAAATTTTCAAACTCCGCTGTCAGCCCTTGGCACAACCGCGAGAAGTACCAGTCTGTAAACACCGAAAGCGCTTGCCGCATTTTTTTCGGAAAATTGTTTACAGACTGGTTACGAGTCTAAGCTGCCCGTGGCACTGCCCTTTAATTGATGTACCTAACTGTTGGATATATCTAGCTGCGCTATGTGCCGCTGCGAAAGTTTTCAATTTGGACTTCCTGCAAGCACGATTTTACAAACATCCCGGTAAGATGCGCCTCATCCTTTGCAATTCTCCTGCCTCCCCTTTCTATCGATTATTTGCTAGCTGTTAAACTACGCTTCTCGCTCCTTCCTTGCGTTAGCAAGCTTATTTTCGACTTTGGGGGATTATTCCCTTGAAACTGTTCCAATTCTCGTTCAACTATGCCACTCATTCCCCTCCCAATACCTCAGGCCACTCATGTGTCTTCTAATTTTCGATCGCCTCCCCGGATCCAGTTGGCACTTGTGCAGTGGTCAACATGGCTGCTTACGAGGCAGCTCACGAGCAATTCCACATGTACACCCGCAATGATTCATTTATCAGTCTAATTACGGTGCACACAGCTTTTGGCGCCCGTACATGATGTTCTCTTCCATCATTCCCTCCCTTTCTATTGCATTTAATTTTTTCGTTGAAAATCCCCTAGCTCAAACCCACAAGACTCGTTGAAACACGATACATGCCATTTTAATCCATTCACGCGTGTAAGAATCCATCCAATGTCCAAAACGCGTCCAATTAGCAAAGAACGCGTCCACGCGACAGCATCACGTGTCCTATTCGGCTCTTCCCGGGACCCGGAGAGTGCGAAGAGTTATTTCGTGCCGTGTTATTCACTCTCATAGGCTGTCTTACAGCGCCCCTTGTTGAACGGTGGTCTGATTGGAATCAAAGAGCCAGAGGTTCCGCATCACCCACACTGTTCCTCTCCATTTCCTCGGTCCAAAAACTTAGATTTTTCTTATCCCTCTAGCGAAAGTGTTCCTTTTGAATAGCTGGTCACTTCTGCTAGAGGGATTTTTAATTGGATCAAAACTGAGCGAGCTCGACTTTTTTTGGTCACCTGATTTGGCCACATGCAGGTTAAATTATGAAAATCCGGGCCATCAGAGCCTATATATAGGGCAAAAAAAATTCTCTGGCCAATTTGGCCACTAATATTTGGTAGCGGCAGCTAGGTGATGCGCACCATAGGGTTTTCGAATCCTTCCGCAATCTCTGGCCACTCATTCGGCTTGCCGGTCCGGCATGTACAAAGCCAGCCAAACAGTCAGCCACATCAACCGCTTGCCTTCCAACCACCATCCCACTCCACTGCTATGCCCTAGAACCGCTAGAAAACAAGCAAATCGCCTCAAAATCTCCTTTAACCTCCTAGAACCACTCATCCCTGCACCATCCAAGCTTTGGTAAGTCCATATCTCCACTTCCATCATTCGCTGCTGACTTCAAGGGCCTTTTTTGAAGCTCGCAACCCTTCAAACTCCCGGTTAGGCTCTGCTGTGAGTCGAACCTCTGTCTTGTTTTACTAATTGTCTCATTGCAGCTCTCTCACTTTGACTGGCTCCTCGTGGCTGCGGCGCGGAGCGACGCCTTCAAATTTTTATTCGTGTTTGGGGAGTCTCCTGACCCGCTAGTTTTGAATCACCCACCAGTCACACCTACTATGCTCTGCAACTCCTTCCTCCAACTCCTAGTCATTGTGATTGCGGCGCGGTTGTGGCGCGGAGCGCCGCGCTCAAAACTTTCAGTCGCTTAGTGGAACTCCCAGGTTGGAATCTCCCACCCCACTTTGCGGACAATCCTTCAATATCTCAAACTTTCACCTCGAACTTTTTCGAAATTCAAATCAAGCTATCGAGCTCCCGCAACCAACTGCACCTCCTCTGAGCCCTTGCGGATACCCCGACGACACCCTTTCCTTGTGGACCTCTAGCCCTCCTTCCTTTCCTCGACCCTGCGGATCTGGCTCGGTGGCTCGCGAAACCAAACACAATCAGTTAGCCATCCATCGCCTCTTGCCTCCTCCTTTCATCCACCCCCCTCGCCCGCATTCCTCCGCGCCCCATCCGCGCTGCGCTTCACGCTAATTTGATTTCTGGACGACGCGCGACCATACAGACAAAGCCCCGACTCTCAAACTTCAAATCAAGCTATCGTCTTCGCGCCACTGGCGCGTTTTGATCATACCTCAAGTTCACGCTGATGTTCCTTCTTCCTTGACCACTCTCCGCAAACTCGCTGTACTCATCTTGCGCTCACTTCTCGCACCAACCAAATCTCCGGGACGAAGTTTCTCTTCAAGCACCGCTATTCAGTCAATCTCCTTCCGCCTCATCCCTCGCCATTCGCCAGACCATCCCTTCATGGTCCCTTGATTTCTACCCTCACGACTTTTGGATTCCAGTCGGGACTTGCAAACTCACAGTCGCGTGAGCATTTCAACTTAGAACTTAGTTCAGCCGTTTCGGAACCCTTTTTGAAGACTGCGCCTTCAAGCTCTATTTACTTGTGGCGACTAGACTCGACGCTCACAAAGCCCTTGGCGTCGCGCACAGAGCTAGGGAAGGGGGGCACATCATGTATGCTACGTAGACCTGAATATACACATTTCTTATCGCACATTCCTTGCGCCTCCTACTAGTTCTTCAAGACACTGAATACAAGCAAGGATACTAATGCTTTATTCACCCGCCTCCTGGTTCTCCTTTCTGATGCTGGCAGTTGCGGCAGCCCCAAATTTTGTATTAGCTTTGAACTTCCCATGCGCGCCTCTAGATCTCCTGCACGCGATTGCAGCGCCTCCAATGTTTTTATCCCATTTTTCGCTGTACTCGACTCCGCGCGCCAGATCCGCGATTCCACCGCAAGTGTTGGCCTACTGTGGTTAGTTGCTGCATTCGAAATCTAAGAACACCAAGTCAAATTCGATGGCTGAGTTCCAGCGATGGCGTGGTGAGGTTTCGTACAGGAATATTCGCCATGAACAAGTCGTATTATCCAAGTTTTTAGTTTCTAGACAGCAAGGTGCGTTTGTATTCAAATATTCTGAACTGCGAAACTCTAATCTTCCATGCCAGGCACTCTGTCGCTCATTTTCTTGGACGTCCAGCTAACAAAGGCAGCGACTGTCATGGTGAATGCTAAGGATTCCTAGATGCATGTTATTAGTTTCTGTTCTGTTCGTTAATGGGTGTTGAAGCTAATCAAGGCTTGAAGGGAGGAGCTTGGGATAAGCATAAAGCTGGGGGGTACAACTTATCACGAACTTGTTATGGCCTATGAATTTCTTTTATTCGTTTCTTGTGCACCCCAGTACTGGAAGTATTGGTCGATATAATAATTACATCACATCTGTTGCTTCCATGGAATTAAATACAAGGCTTATGCAGAGAATGAGGGCCCTCTACTAGGATCGGGAACAACCAGATTGATGGCGAACTTCGTATGGCTTATGCCGAACTTGTTTTTGATCAGTGTCTTCTTCCGGCCGCCTTGATTGGAATGTATCCTTCAGCTACTGCTTCTGTTGGCAGGTAGTTTCTCGAATGAAGTGTATTCACAAATTACAAGTACAAAGTCACTTAAGAATCGCTGCCACATGTTGCCTTGAATACTGTGACTAACCAACTTCAAGTTAGAGCTAGTACCTGAAACAATTTAGACCTCTGAGTCCTCGTTCCCGAAATCGAATACAAAAATGGGGCGGATGTTGGAGATGTTGGTCATCAGGAGATGTCCAGAAATCGAATTAAAAAATCAGAGGCGGTTTCGTGCTGCAACCGTGCACGCGTTTGTGAACACACCAAACACAGTTTCGAAGACCACATAAACTGCCGGAGGAGCCCCAGTCGCATTGAGAAAATCAATCTCGTTGATTCTATCCACCCACTCCCCTCCCCTCTCGCGGGCAGCTGCAAGATTCAGAGCCTGCGTAGATTGGATGTGAAATGTCCCCCCGCTTCGCACGATCTCCACTGCCAAAACATTCTGTCGCACCAGCTGCTCTGAATTGCTTGCCAGGTTGGCACCAATTGCAGAGAGGAGTGTATGTACGAGGCTTTGGATGCGTGCTGGTTCTTCGGTCCACTTTATCATGCGCTGGCGCACCCTGGCATCTTTCCGAGTGGCAGATGAAGCAAGGGACTCGGATCTGGCAAAGTTGCATGCATTTTTGTGTCTCTGCCAGTCTGATGTCTGGCAATTTCGGGAGCAGTATCTAGGAAGAATCATGAATAGCCCCTCCACTGCAATAGATATAGCCAACGTACCGGATAACTTTGCAGCCCCCACATAGTTTGTGCCTCAACAGTTGAGTCTTCTGGAGGCCACAGAATTCACAGATGAACACGACGCTCATGACAGAGCTAGATAAGAGCTACAACACAAGATCTGTTGATCATGCTATATATATATAATCAAGCTTCACCCCGGTCCGAGGTTTCCAGATTCTGTGTGAATTGATGATGCACATGTGCGCAGGCGCAGTGACATAATTATAATAATCCAGGCAGGATTGGGCAGCGTACCACTGACATTTTGATTGCCGTGTTTCCGGCTTTCCACACATCAGCCGACTTTCTGATACATCCACAGCTGCCTTGATGCTTATGGCTTAGGGCTGTGCGCTGTGCCCGTGACGGGCACAACCGTCGTTTTGACAGTACTGAACAGGTACATCCGTCCCGGTCCCGTATAGTCTCGTTTCCAGATGTATAGGGCAGTCGCCCGTTGCGCCGGCGGGCACGTAGCGGTCCTCCGGACCGGTCGGAGTGATCCGAGGCAGGTTTTGATGAAAATTTGATGTCGCGGCACTGCCCTATAATGTCTGGTGTACTTTGACCATAAAACTTGCGATCATGTCACGCTTTCACATTCTTTGGTCTTCCTCTTCCCTCCCTCCCCCATAAAATCCCAAACCTTCAGGAGTTCATCTAGTCATGTATTCCCTTCTCCTTAGCCTCAAAAATCATTGTATTTTGGCTGTGTTTCACTGGTAGTGAGCTGTTGATGGTTCTGTCCTTTTGGCCTTTCACGTTGCATGGGACCTGTGAACCGTCGCAACAGGCACAGCAAACAGCCCTATTGATGCTTGGAACTTCGGGGGACCGCGGACATGCCAAGCACCCCAACTATGACCTTTCTGTACTCTGCTCCTAATTTCTGTACCCCTTGCTCCTCCCTCATTTTTAGTACGAGGTCCAGCTTCTAACCCAATTTGGACATTGAGCAAATATATATCAATAACCAGTGAGATGCTTCCACTGGCCGGATGGACGTCAGATGCAGAATCCCATGCTGGATAATCAATATAGTGGATATACCCTTGCATATAAAGCACTAAGCTGAGCTTAGAGCAACAAGCCTCAACTTCTACTGCTCTAACATCACTGTGTTGCCCACTTCCCATGTGTGTGACATCTTTTGACGTGTGACAACACTGCCACAGTGCGAACTTTTCAATGCCTTTAGTATGGCCCGCAGAATAGATGTCAGATGCAGAATTTTGTGCCGGAACATCAATATGAAGAATATATTCTTGCATATAGAGCACTGAGTTGAGCTTAGGGCAACAAGCCTCAACTTCTACCGCTCTGACTGTTGTCGGTTTGTGTGATGTCCTTTGACGTGTGACAGCACTCTCCCCAACGCTATCCGAGTTTTTGATTGTCTTTGACAGTGGAACTGGTGAGATGGACATTGGATACAAGAGTTACTTGCAAATCCTGCCAGATAAGCTTGCAATTACTTATTCTTCATTTACCTACTAGCTGTGAACTAGTCCCACAATTGCTGTGTATGTACTATGCTCTGCGGGAAAAGAATAAAATGGCTTGGCTTGGTACTCAATTTTAGCCAAATCTTTTTGGTGCTTCGAGGTATTTTTCGGTGCTTAGGAGGCACTGAACCAGGACAGGCTCTTTCCCACGCCTTCAGATCAATCGCGCGCGCGATTGATCTGTTGCGACCGTGGTAATATCCTACCTCAATGACCCAAGGGACCCTCAGATGCAAGCAAATATAGACAAGCAAAAACAATGCTATCAAAGTCCATTCTTGTTTGTGCTTGTTCCACAACACCATGTCGCTGGTCAGTGCCATCCTAAGCTTGGTTTTTCTTAAAGCTATAATTCTTGATAGACACAGAACACCAGCAGCACCTCTGACACTGTTGAGATTATCGACGTCGATGCTTTCTTCGAATTTTACAAGCAGCACTTCTTTGCAGAGGAAGGCTCACCTGAGCTTCCAATCGATGTTGATGCTGGGGCCCAAGATAATCCCATCAGTGTCGAACAATGGATTGCCTTGAGCAACTCAGATGGTGTGTCTGTATGTTTTGCATGATTTCTTGTTGCTGAGTGGGAAATCCAGTTGATGCTGCCCTCTTCAAATGTGCTATCTGTTTCGGCATATTTGTCAAGCCAGTCATGTGAATACTTCCTTTGGTGTTATAGATGAGGTGTGGCTCAATATTCTAGGCCACTATGTATGCATGCCTTTTGCTACAACTGCATTCGGGCCAACCTCAGGTACAGGAAGACCTGCCCCATCTGCAGGGCAGTTATCAAGGAGCAACCTATTAGAGACAAATTGCTGGAGCAGGCATTGGCTAAGCATCTCAAGAGATCTGGACTTCGGACTGAAGCCAGCCCTGGTGGCTATGACTGGGAGGGGGTCGTATTTGGGTAGTTTATCCAAGCGTGGGGCGTCATGAATGATCTATGTTGTATCCTTTCTTATATATCCAATGAACATTGCCAGCTCCCAAGAATTGCATCATAAACCCGCACTCTCAACCTAGAGCCCTTTGTATCATTTTCTCAGGCACGAAAGTCCAACTAGGGCTTCTAGTCCCTGCTCTGACTTGTGCTCCCATCTCGAGTTCCCATGCACACCAATCCGTTTAATTTCATTGCTTTTCTTGTGTATTGAAGCTGTTACTCCCTGATTCCAGGTTATTAGTTGGGAGGACCCTTTACGCCATGCATCATCCACATGATATTTTCGACCATGGTTTTTGTTTCCGGATCCTGTGCCCAAGTTGCCTCTTTTCTCTGCACCGGCCCCTCAATTAAAACATGATCCAAGTTGATCACGTGATTCCAAGTTTGAGAAACTGATTGACAGGACCATTGATTATCGGTTAGTTGGTCGAATACAGGGTCCGGACAATTTTTTGAAATTTGGCCCCCCATGTGGGCTCAAAGTCCAGACAAAATGACCGTCTGAATCGGATTTTAAGTCCGGACAATTTTTCTGGCTGCCACCCAGCTCAGATCAAAGTCCGGACAAAGGTAGGTGGCATCAGTTCATGTGGCCAGAATCGCCAGGTTGGGTCAATATTTTCCCCGAACGACAGTGCATTATCCGATTGTTAGCTGAAGACAATGGAGTAGGTAAGCTACGGTCGCCGCGTCGCGTTGCAGAGCTTTTTTTTGCCAGTGCGTGAACAGTAAACCATTTTTCCCCCCTTTTTTAGGTCAGTGGCAAAGTCCGGACAAAATTTTGCGGGCCCCTTGCCTAGACGCAGAGTCCGGACAATTTTTTTGCTTGAGGTGGGTGAAAACTCCGGACAAAACGAATTTTTGGCCAAAATTTGTACCTGACCCCTGAGTCGATAATCAATGGTCCTTGATTGACCCACCGAAAACTGAATTTTATTTATCAGATTCAAGACACATCCACATCACAATCTAATCCGTAATCTAATCTATAGAATTTGGCATCAGAGTTCATGAAACCTGGAATATTCTCGTGGATTTCCCCAGCAGTGCAGTGCAAAAGGAAGAGTGGTAAATAGATGAAGCTGAATCGGATTAAGAGACTGAGGATACTGTACATTTGAATTTGAATGGTCTACCTCCAAATTCTTTTGCTGAAATACTCACTCATCTTGCAGACCAAACCCTAATTAACCAGCCTTAGTATGGCCAAAAGTTCGGAGCCCACAACGAGCTCAAACCCGTGCGGGCTGAACCGGCAATGTTGCTTTGTGGATGTACTGCATGTATTGGAGTAGATATATATATGATCTATCTCATTTAGATACTCAAGGTTTAAACTTCGGTATCAGCCTCATGTTGATGCAATGATAGAATGTTCCAGAAGAAGCCTACTCCACTTGTCATCTACTCTGATGGGCATCCTTCGTACACCTCCAACATCGCGGTCCACCAGGGTGAGTGCTAACATTCAGAGCTGTAGGTATTCCTCTCAACACTTGTGTTTCGTCAGTGGGCCATGCAAATGCAAAAGGCTACATATACACGGAGCTCAAGGCCATCTCTATCAAAATCACCAGCAAGGTTGCTCTCCATAATGAGCAATCTACCACTCTAGCAGCCATGGCTCGGATCCGGAGGCTTCCTTATCTGGCAATGGAGAATGGGTTCACTGTCGAACCTGATCTGATCCATGACTGTGTGGTGGCAATTGGATCACAGAGATTCCTTGTTTCAGGCCATTACTCTGCAGAGGGTCCAGTCAATGGTGCTCTGAAAGATGTTGCACCAACATTCGATTGGAGGGGGGAGATTATTGTTGTGCAGTTGGGTAAAAGGGTCAACTACTTGTCACGGATGAAGTCTCCCTTGGTTGTTGAGGCAACAAATAAGTGAGTTTCGGCACCAACTTGTTAACTCACAACTGATGTAGTGATAGATTCATCGCTTCTGCGCTTCTCCACATGAACCTGAAACAGTCTATTCCTCTGTTCATCGATTAGTTACAAGGTTATATATGAGTCAACACTGGGGCTGATCAGAATTCAGTTCTGTTCCTGTACAAACAATGAGTCAAGAAATCAACTAGTGTCCGCTTTTGTCTAGTCCCTGTATACAACCATTTACTACTCTTATTACTGTTTACAAAACCCTGAGTTACTTCTCATATACATTACTTACGATTCTGGCTTTAGCACCAGCTTGCTTGTATTTGAAGTTCAGCCTAGCTTGGGCCAGGCTGATTGTTCACAATACAAGGTGGGAAAACTTTTTTTTTAGGCTGCGTTGCTGTTCGCTGGGCCAAACCATGCACAAACAAAGCACACTTGCGCTGGCCTGTCAAGGCACTGGCTGGATCTCCTAAACCTGGGAGAATGATTTTTGGTAATATTCTAAGCCTCCCGAATCAGGTTTGCAAGCTAACTGTAATAGCCACTCCCCTCTGTCCGTGAGCGGAGCGCGCTGCTGATTTCTTTGAGACCTCAAAACATGCTCAGTTGTTGAAATATAGCCCTCACTTCATACTAGCACCCCTGGCGTGAAAATCATGTGTGTCACTATATTTGCCCCAGCTCTTAACCCAACATTTGAGCCTGGGGGCATTTGATTTGTGCTCTACTTTGGAGAAATAAAACATCCTCAGCTATTAGAAATGATCCAAGAAGCACTCTGCTCTGCCTGATTTCTTGAATGCCGTTGCATACTCATAGATTTCAATTCTAGTTCGAACTCAGGGGTTCATGTATACATCAGGCAACAGTGTCCAAGGATGAAGCTAGCCTCTCAAAATGTTACTAGACTTTTTGTCAGATTAAATGCCTTCAAAGCACTATATCACTGGCGATCACCAGTGATCTTTGACATAGTGGGAAACTATTTCCGAACAAGGATGCTTGTCATCACTGGATCACTGGAGATCCAGTGATTGTCTGTCAACAGGAACAAGTTGAGGCAGACAACAACAAACCACATCCGATCAAGGTTTCTCTTAAACAACCACTATGTCTAAGGTCACATACATCCTGTTTCGATTCCTCTTCTCTTCTGCTTCTGACCCTCTGCAATTGATTAGCACACTGGGACTATCAGCATCATCACCCTCAGCAAAATCGAGATCCTCGATGTAGACAAGCTTGCAGAACCGGAGAGGCAGCGCTTCTTCGCAGACGAGGGCAAATTCTGGCTTCCAATCGATGTCGACGCAGGGGAGCAAGACAACCCAATCAATGTTGAGATGTGGATAGACATGTTCAATGCAACTACTGGAAATGTCGCAAACGGTGTGTCCTTATTAGGCCATAACAAATTCTCTGTTGAACTCCGAGTTCTTAGTCCTTACTCTTTCGCTTCACACTTCTGGAACACAAGGTCGCCCCATTGATGTCGACGAATGGATTGCCTCCACCGAGGCCGCTTCTCTATCTGTTGGCGCAAAGGGTGTGTCTCCATTGAATATAATTTCGGTACTCTGAGCTCGTACTTTGCAGCCCCTACTTCGGAGCACCTTTTCAACTGTTGCATCTACTTTGGGACTTTCATTAAGCCTGTAACATGTGTCTTCTTCTCTTCTTATAAGCTTATACCGATGCAACCTCTAGGACACTCTGCATCCATACATTCTGTTACAATTGTATCCGTTCCAATCTCAAGTACAGAAAGACTTGTCCAATTTGCAGGGCAATCATCAAGGAACAGCCCATGCGCAATGAATTGTTTGAGACTGCCTTGGAGGAACATCTGAAAAGCAAGAGATCTGTGCTTCCACAGGACACCACAGGTTACAATTGGGAAGGGGTATTTTTTGGATAGGTCTTTCTGTATCAGCTCGTCATGTATCAGCTCGTCAGGTCATCAATCATCAACTTTGTGCCCCTGGGCCTTTGTTCTGTTGGATTTCAGCTAAAAAATAATATGTCCAGTATTCGGGTAGTCCTTCATAACCAAGCGTGGAAATCTCACATCTCGTGATATTTGTGGGAGCCACTTTCTGTGCAAGAATAAAGTATTGTGGGCCAGTTTTCGTGAAATAATACATGCCCAGCTGCTAAAATTAGGCCCTGACTTCATTCACTTGCTCAGATGTGAAAATCTTACTGCTCACGATATTCGTGGCAACCATTCAAGCAACATTTGAGTCCGGGGAGAGCATTTTAGTCAGGCTCCTGGGCCTTTGTTCCGCTGGATTTCCGGGAAAAGACATTTGGTCTAGCATTCTGGTAGTCCTGAATAACCCTTGCACCCAGGTGTAGAGATCGCACATCTCATGATATCACACTAGCCAGTTTCTCTTTTCCCTGTGCAAGAATAAAGCATCATTGTCTCACCCAAGGACCTGTGGATGGCCACTTTGATGCTCATCATGTTTCACTCACACCCCTGACATGCACAATTTCAAAATTCATGATTTGAAGAATTCTTGCCAGGTTTGTCAGCCAATCTTTGCCCTCAGTCACACCAACCCTGTGGTTTGTGAAATTGTTGATTTGAAAATTCCTGTCACAAGTATTTGTCAGCTTTTAATCTTTCTTCTAACCACAAAGTCATTGCGATCCAGCAGCAGGTATATCCCAGATAATGGATAATTCCTGTTTGTTATCAGTGCACTCTCAAGTGTTGGCACATACTCATCCCACATTTTAGCTGGGCTTGTCCGAAAACACAGTGCTCTTACGACACCATTTAATGTGCCACTGGAGATATCAGGTCTGATATCAGCCAATTGCCCCCGCTCAGCAATTTCTTCACTTTGTGGAGTCACCAAGGCGTTTTATGCGACCTTCATATGTGACCTCTACAAGGACGTCACTGATCCACCACTGGACTTCTATTCCTCGATCCGTCTCATGGACAGTATTAATGATTTGGACACTCTACATTCTGCACACATGATGCTGAAGCTGAGCATGGATACAGCAGCCAATCGGCTCAGGCTGGGGGATGAAGAAGACCAGGAATTTTCAGTTGATGAAAAGACTTGGAATCTCGACGACGAGATCACTGCTACAGCACTCCTCAGACTGTATGATCTCCTCCCAGAGTCTCAAAAACGGGATGGACTCCCTCTTCGAGTCTTGCATGTCGTGTCACCTGGTGGATTTGGCCATTTAGGCAGCACCCTCTCTCAGAGCCACATTTTCTCCAACTTGAGAGAGCTGGTGATAACCACCCAGAGAATTACATCGGACTGCCAAATGGATGTATGTCATAAGTTCTTTTAACTCTCTGAGCTTTACTTAACCAACTGAGAGTAGTTCTTCAAGCTCCCAAATCTTGAAACATTAGGGTTCTCAATGGTTTTTGAAGGTAAGAGTTATTCCTTATCCATATATCACTCAACCCATCTGTCCAGGTGATATCGCTAAGGCCAGTGATATCATAAAACTTGGGGAGGGTCTCGAAATGCTCTCAGGATCACCTTCTCTCCGGGCTTTGGATCTGAGATTGTGGTGCTGCTTCTGCGACCCTAATATCCAAGCAGCCTACAGGAAACACATTGTGGACATGCTCAATACCCTTCATATTCCTCATCTGGAGTCATTCAAGATGTCAGAATCTTGTACTCCAGGATGCAGAAATGGCCCATCTGATCACCACAATATGACCAATATTTTCTCCTTCTTGGAAGCCCATCCTGGACTCTCCCATCTGACTTTGGATGTCTGTGGGACAGTCATTCCTCAATCTTGCAAAGTGTTACCCCAACTTCACTCCTTCACTGGAGAGACAGATATATGTCTTCGACTATCTGGCCAGGGGAAACAGGTGGAGAAGCTGGGCCTAACTTTCCTTTATGAAAGTTGCCCCAGTGAGACAGAGGAGAGCCCCACATTTGATACATTGACCTCAGGAACCCATCTATCTGTGACCACTCTAGAACTGCATGGTCTAGATGGAGATATGTATGCTCTGGAAGTCCCTCAACTACCCTATCCGGCTCCCCCCAACTTCTTTCCGGCTTTGGCTTCAGCCTTTCCCAATGTGGTGAATCTCAACATCGAGCTGGGTGGAAGACTTGTAAGTACTGCCATATCATATCGGAGAAGGGGTTTAACCAGATTCAATCTAGACACACTATTTGCAGTTCATTGCATCTATGCCAAAGCTAGAATCCCTTAGGATTCAAGAATACCGCGTGCATTACTCAACAGAAACCAAGGTCGTCACAGAGCTATTTCCTGTTGGGGAATACACATGTCAGATCCGGAAGCTTCATCTGCAACTGCCCAGGCTAGAAACTGTGACAATACATGTTCTAGGCGATCAAATTGAGTGCATGGAATGTCAGGAAGAAGAGAATGACACATGTCCTCACTCACATGATCCACACGCTGTGCCAAACTTGGGGGTGGAATACAAATTCAGTGGTATTGGGATACACAGAGAATCACTGAATGATGCAGAGATTTACATCTTTGATCCAGAGTGGTACGTGACTTATCAGACTGGTTATCCAATATTTATCCCTCCATTTACAGTCCTGCTCCAGCTATGCTGCGTCGTTCCTGGTATGGGATTGCATTTTTCAGATAGATCCTGGTACAGCGTGTGCGGATGGTTTTATACTGGCACTACCTTTTCCTTTGTATAACCACTGACCAACTCCCGTTCAACCGGGAGATGTACAAATTACTTGTAATTAAGGCCAATGCTACACATGGCATCACGAGTCCCTTAGTCTGTAAACCTGAAAGTATTTGCCGCACTTTTTTCGGAAATTGTTTACAGACTGGTGGTGAGTCTAGAAAAAAATTAAGGCTGGAATATTTTGTAGTATGGATATTGCCGCAATTTATTTGAAGCAAAGAAGGACTCAGTCCTCCACTCTCAGAGTGCAAGGAAAGAAACAGAGTTCAGCATAAGGCTTTTTTTTTTTTTTGCAAAGGTGGGCTGTTTTGATTGCTGTCCTCGGCACCTCCACGCATGCTCAATTTGATCTCAATACACCCATAACTCAAGATTCAACGTCTTTCAGTAGGGATGAACCTCCCTTTCAATTACAAGTGGAAAGAGACCAGAATTGCAGGCATACAATTTCGTTTCTGCAAAGGTGGATGAATGCTACTTAGCAGTGCCTGCGAAAATGTATTTTTGGTTCCGACCAGGTCTCAAAAGCGTGGGGACCGGCAACGTAACCAAAGTTGATGGCCGTGTCACAAAATCGGTGCAGCCTCAACCACGCACGATATCGCCTGAAGTTAAGTGAGTAATCTGTCGGTAGTTAGCCTCTGCGGGTATTGTCCGGGACAGAATTTTTTATTTTCCCTTCGTTGTTGTCGTTTGGATTATTTTCTTCGTTTCACATCAAATTCCCTGCCCAATGAGGCAGCACGTAGTAATTTGCGCAAGACAATTAAAACAAATCTGTCCCGGACAATACCCGCAGACACATCCCCTAAGCCATTTCCAATTTTTTTCAACACTACATAGTCGGTGGTTAAGCCTGCACCGATGAATTTGCCATAACAAACACGGAACAAACAGACATCACTTTGGTGGCGGTTGAATTTGGCGCTATTCCAATGCACACTAACGTAATTCTATCAATGACGTCTCGGCGATCACCGACAGCACCCTCAATTGACAATTTGTGAAATAAAATAAATCATTCATCGCCGCTGTACGCGCAGCAGCCAAGTAACGCGCTAAGGTAGCAGCAAAACAAATATGGTTGCCCCAAGGAAGATGGAGGAACCAGGGTTGCCTGGAGGGCCAGTGGCATATCATCAGCATTATTGTCATTTGAAAAAATCATCTAAGTACTTACCTGGGCCGTCAGGTAAAATTGACGTAAAGCACTCCGAAATATTAGACAGCGACAGGTTATCCAACTAAATCCCAACTGCCCGGCCTAGCTTCAGATCAACCCTCCGGACCGGGTTATTGATTGGATCAGGTGGGGTGTTATCTGCCATGTTATCTGCCATTTCGCTTTGATTTCGCCTCCTGCAGTAAGATAGGCCTCAGCCATACTCATCCAACGTGACATCCCCGATCAAATATGTAATTTCTCGAGCACCAGAGCGAAGTTGAACAAAATCTCCCGGCAATCTATTCTAATTCTAGATAAGAAGTTGTAGCCAAAAAGTGGGAGTGTTTGAGAAGGAATTGAGAGACGAGATAGGTTTTTGGTGGTCCCATCAATTTGTCTGATTCTCCCCATCAAGCCGACCAAAAACCTATCTAGTCCCGCAGTTCTTGTCTGTAATGTACAGGAATATTTGAGCACACATAGAAGCCATTTTAGAAGAGACTGCCAGGAGATTTTGTAGAATTTCAATCGCATTCTTGAGGAACAGACGATGCACTGAATATTTGATCTTGTAATGTCACGTTGATGAATATGGCTGAGGCCTATCTTAGTTTCAGCAGTGTTTACATTCGCGAAAAATTAGTGGATACTCTGTATTGCCCATAGAGTACTTCTGTCCATTCAGATTTCTCTTATGGGCTTTGAGACGAAAGAAATTGCCCGAATGGCAGATAACCGTGTGACTGGCAGATAACAGTCACATCAAGGCTCTCTTCCTCTCGTCCTCTGCCACATTCTACTTTGCTCTCCGCCAGCTCTCCGCCCTCCCCTGAGATCCTGGAGCCACTGGCGAGACCACGACATATCCTGAGTGGATCAAGCACTGCAAACGACTCGTTTCCTCCGACAACTGGCTTGTCTTTACCATGGGAGGCTTTACATCGATGACACCGTGTACAGTGAGCTGGTATCACCAGGGTAGCCTCCGAAACGAGTCCCTTCTTCTTGGACATAAAACAAATCATGTCCGACCCCATTTAACTGTCCTGCCCAATCACCACCTACCCCGGACCTGCTGCCTCGTTGTCTTTTTTTCCGTCCCGGTACGCGTGAGCAGAGCTCTCGGAAAGTTGCGAGTGGATGGTGAGGAGAACGGGGGGGAACTCGGAGACGATGACTGGCAGTCGGCGTCGAATCCCAGCGCAGCCGATGGGATGGCCCGTGCAACACGAATGGGCAACACCCGCGCAACGGCTGTGCTTGCTTTATTCATCTTACATCCACCGTCACTCACGTTTACACTAGCATCCTTGACTGCCTAACACGGCACACATTCAGTGTCACCAGGTGAGTCTCCTCTTTTATTCTTTCACATACCTTTTCCCCTCCCCGTCGCCTCGCGTCTCACTCGGTGCAGTGTGCCGAGTCCGCCAGCTCGCCCGCAGGGAGTCCGCTGTCGCGCGTGGGGAGAACCCGTGTAGATTCTATCGTCTGAAATAATCGCCGTGCACACGGGCGAGCTCCCTCGTTATTGGTGCAAGGCCTCAGATGCCTGGTTTGTGTCAGTGTGTGCGCTGGTGCCACAGCTTCGATTCCGAACGTGGAAAGTCACTACTGTGCACCGCACCATGTCCATATTTTCCTCCTATGACTATAGTACAGTTTTATCTGCTTGCATACTTTCCGTGCCGAATCTGAGAGCGTGATCAGTTCATGAGGTTTTGTGGGCAACACAAAACACTACTATAGCACAAGATGACTTCCTTTGAACTTGAATGGGTGCGTCCCATGGTTCCCTTGAGCCTCTCTTCGCCGCTCTCTTTCTTAGTAATTGTCTCTCCTCTGAGAGGAAGGTAAATATTGGGCTATGCTCATCACTGACTACTTGTCAGCAATGACCTCGGTTGGCCTAAGCTCCTGCCTATATGGGAGATGCCAGGCTGTTCAAGTGTAATAGGTGGGAAGGCTAGGTCCCCAAAGTTCAAGATCTGGTGATTTTTGTCCGACAGCTTTTTGGCGATATTTGGGATTTTTTGTCCGGACTGGACCTGGCCTTGAGCGTGGGAAATCCGCTCAAATGGGTAAATTTTCGCGCTCCCACGGGGTCCAAAACTGGAAAATTGCCGCGATCCATGCCTGAATGCATGCTTTGCACCGGTTTAATAAATCTCGTCCGTTTAAATCAGGTTTTGCCTGAAAAAATCCTATTTGGACCTCTCATGATTCAAATTTTTTCTCTCTATCTGGCCAGTTTTGTCCGGACAGGACCTAGCATTTGGGTCTAAATGAGCAAATTTTGTCCGGACAGAACCTGGCCTGGAGGCCCAAAATCCCAATTTTTTGTCCAGCAGCGGACCTAACCTTCCTGCCTATTATCGGGGGTCCTGCCCTAAGGGGGGTTTATTAAGAATAATAATCGTAAATTGCTGCAGTGTGAATTTGTGAGTCAATGAAGATGCTAAAAATGTGGGGCAAAATCAAGGGACTGTATGGAGCTCTTCCTCTGTGGGCTGTGCTCCTGATATGCTCCAGTTCCATATTTATCTGTTCCTCAGGACCTTTCTTTGCACGAACACTGCTTTCCCCTTGCTTTATGCTTGGACCAACAGCACTGGTGTCTCATTTCAAATTCTAGAAAAGTCAACTTGCGCTGCACGTTAACTTGTCGTCGCGTCGCTCGTTGCTGAACATGCAAGTGACCCACAGGCCGACATTCTGTATCTCATAAATGTTAAGTAAAGAGCCACACATAGTATTC
This sequence comes from Mycena rebaudengoi, assembly GCA_029282285.1. Taxonomy (NCBI): domain Eukaryota; kingdom Fungi; phylum Basidiomycota; class Agaricomycetes; order Agaricales; family Mycenaceae; genus Mycena; species Mycena rebaudengoi. The sequence continues at coordinate 153,098 of JARJCX010000280.1, forward strand.
ATAGTCATATCTGTACTAAGACCCACAATCATCATCATGACGAATGAGATCCCACAGCCACCTCACTTCTGTTGCAGGCATTCCCCTATCCCCCAGTGCTCCAACAAATTCTTCTACATCTGGACTGTTTGCCCAGATCTTTGTGATGTCTTCAATGGTGTCTGATGTGTAACCATGTGAATGCAGATAATATCCTGCATGGCGTCCAATTCTTTGACTCGGATATGCCGGAGCATCTTCAGTGATGCCGTAGATGGTGTCAATTATCCCAGTAAAGTCACGAATGTGTGAGAAAATTTTGGTGGTGGTTTTATTATCGGCTGAAATGGACTGATGAGACCATATGATCTGGATCTCAGTCACTCACTACCAGATTTTGTGTCAAGTAAGCCCAGTGTACGCATTTTTTCGAGGTCTCCCTTCAGAACCATGTAGATAATGGCATCTTTGATAGTTTCAAACTTGCGAAATTTAGCGAACTGATAACCATGGACTTGGGCCACCACATCGGCACTGTGTAATGAGCTTGTGTAATGTGAATCATGGATTCATACATACTAGTTTCGGACAATGATGACTCGTTCTGATTTGCCATTGTATATGGCATAAAATGAACCTGTGGTGGCGAACAGGTCTGAAATTTGCAGTGATTCTGCGAGCGCCTTTGCAAACACTTCGGGTTGCTGGTCAGCCTGTGTGTGGTTGTTCTTCTTGAATATCTTGTGTAAATCAAGTGCTGAATTAGCCTCCGCCTTGCTGGTGCATTTGATGATAATTGGCATTATTGGAGATGTCCTGCTTCTGGCCAAAAAGGGGCTGGAAACCAATTGCAAGTGGGTCAAGTTGGGATTAACGTTATATGTAACTTAACTTACGGCCTGCCAACAACTTCTGGGGTATCTCCACCCAGCACAGCATAAAATGAGTCAGCCATGTGTGAAGAGAGAGTTAGAGACTTGGAAGTTTCACTCAAAGCACAAGATCTAACATGTACAAATCAATCACCTCAAAATGGAAACATCTATTCCCAAGCTGGCACATCCCTGCATACTATGTTGAAGTTTAAATTATTCACAGTGCCTGTGATGATTACGAGAAAGTAATGTGATCAGATCTGAAGGTTTAAATTATGAGTCCTAGATTGTTTAGGTCTTGTTATTACAAAACTATTTGAGCAATGTTTAACTGGAGTCTCCTTCGCACACCTGTTCTGAGCCTCTAGAAGCAACTTGTGACTCAAATGTTAAATCTGTATCTTGTATCATGAACATTACATGCGGAGTACTGGTGATACACTTCTATTCCTATTACACAACACGCACCTTGGTTGAGTTGAAACAAACTCGAGGATGTTCAGGCAGAGCTGGCAGCAGCCACCGCAGACGGGGAGCAGTCTGGACTAGAGATAGATGCAGAGCATCGCTCAAATGAAGACGGAAGAAAAGCATTATTGGCTAGAGAAGAAGAAATGTACGCAGTACTGCAATCTGAACATTGTATTGGGATCCAGATCGCGATTGGAGATTGACTATGAAACACTTCAAAACACTCATACATTGCTGGATGAAAAATTCACGGAAACAAACCAAATGCTTGATACCAGTAGAGTTCACGGCTTGAAACCAGGCTCAGTTTCAAAATTTGTGTGGGGGATTCAACTCGCATAACAGTGGAAGTATCAAGGAAGTAGCTTGTGCTGCCATTAAGCCAAAACAAAGACAACTGCCCTGTGGGAAACTGTGGGCTCAAGCACAATGAACACATAGACCTGCCAACCCCCCGCGAGTTCTGATCCACCTTCCCACAGTTCAAGTCTGCGATCAAAAGATTGAGTTTGATTGGACACACCAGGTTACGCAACGAGACTGCCTGCACCTTTCTCGAGCTCGCTGCCTGCACTTTGAACAATGCACTGCAACATGTGCTGCATGCACACAGCTCTACACTCACGCTACAGTTCTAGCTCCCTCACGCCCCAGCGGGCCTGGTACATTTTTTCTGTCGATGTGCTTAAGTTCTTGACTTATCTTTCGCCCGCAGTATTCCTACACTAATACATGGTCTGCAGTGCCATCGAACTCTTCCACAAATTATTTACTCCCAGAGACACAACACAACACCTTGCATATTTAGACTGGGTAAGTTTCTTTCATCTTTTCCGATCTCTTTCAAAGGCCCATGCTTCCATTCACAAGTCCCTCAACCTTCCCACATCTGTGCAATTAATTTATGCTCAGTACTTCACCGTCCTATCAGTGGGGATACACACACACCTTTTAAACCGGTGCTCAGCGCTTTTTTAATCAGGTGTGGCATTATTCATCTACAGCTCCGGATAATCAAAGTCCTCAAGTTTAATATCTCAATAACGGCTATTTTCTGAGAAATTCTGAACTCATATTACTCACGGACCTCATGATCAAACACCTCTGAATACATGTTAAATTTTTTTTCCCACCAGAAATTGGATGTGGCCAAAGGTTTTGGCCAAAGTTTTTGGTCAAAACCTTGGAATTTCTTTTACAGTTGGCACATCTACTGCTCGGAGAGAGCCTCCAGCGAGCTCATAGCCTTCTCTGAGACAAATCTGTGTCCCTTCTGCGATTTGACATCCCATACAGCAGCATCATCTTTCCAACCCCTCCGGTACACATCTATGAACCGCCACAAGTGATTGACAAACATCTGAATGACATCCGTGGGCATGCATCAAGACACTGAAAGGCAGCTTTTTCTACCTGGTCAACATCGTTCTTGGTCATCTCGTGGTAGCGGTACCCCCAGTACTAAAATATGAATTGATGAGTATTCAAATGCATGGAAGCAACATTCGTCTGCAATTATTTCCTTCTCCCCTGGGCCCACTTCACCATCGAAAAGGAGATATGGAGTCATATTCTGGCTTAATGTAGTGCAGTTTTTTTTAAAAAATAACTTTTACATTGCATGCAGGAATAAATGTGTAGTTTCACACTAAATGAAGGTATATTGTTTTTTTTTTTTGCCTTTCATACTTGTAAACAGGAGTTGCTTTGCACCATTGGTAGCATATTGGTAGTGCCACACCCATCCTTGCGACCTTGCACTTGTACATCCGAGCGGCAACCTCTGCTGCAACTGTTAGGCTAAGAAATGTTCGAAACATATGAATGACGACTTGCTCAGTGCGCAGGGGTCACATGTAAAGCACGGTTAAATACATCGATATATATTGGGTTATCCTGCAGTTCAGGCCTTACTAGAAGATATTGAAAGATATAAATGAAGACTTACGTGGAAGCTAATGCACAAGAAACACATTGAAGATATTGAAAAATATGAATGAAGACTTATGTAAATGGAGTTACTGATTGTATATTGACATCTTCAATGTGTCTAGCCAAACATCGATAATCCCACGCTTAGGGGGGCACTGAACGCAGTGAGTGGCACATTTAGTTCTCGGAGCATTTTAGCAAAGTAATGTAGCATCATAATCATATAATCCATTTGAACCAAGAAGTAAATCAGACTTTGAGAATATCCTGAATGTGAATAGCCTCCACAGTCCAAATGCTAACCATAGTATATATTTTGGTTGCAGACATAAATACAGGGTGTACGTGCCAATCAATGTCGCAAGCCTATGCAGTTCCCCCATAACATCCATTCATTAAGCCTGTCCAAATTGCAGAGCCAACCTGGGATAGAACATTCATCAACTGTCACATCAAGTAGCAATGTCATTGGACCTACTCAATAATATCAGGAGCATGGCTGAAATCATATGGTTTTTCCAATGGGCGGAGAAAATAATGGCTTCGAACATCGCCTGAAATCCAGCCCTCATCATACACATTGATGGGGAGCCCAGGAACAAAAGTTTTCTTGCTGCTCTTTTGATGAGTTAATATCCGTAAATGGGGAAAGGAACCCCTCAGAGCTTGGACATCTCCAGATCTACGGAGAATATGATAGAGAGTGTCAAACATCCGTAGCCAAGCTGCAACAATACTTGCTCTCCAAGCAGGCGTGAGGATCTTGTACTGGATGTGATCATTTCCGTCTGCTTCGGACTCATCACTGGACATCCCATCCACTCCAAGTGATTCCAGCATATCAATATGAGGGTTTAATGGTGGGAATGTGTATGCAAGAAACCTCCGCCTATGATAAAGCTGAAGATGCGGTCAGCTGGTAACTGGATAGAACATATATGACTACCTGGTATTTTCTTGTATGCCTATTCTTTTTGGAACGCATCATGCTTTTGACCTCCGCAGAATTGAGAGAGTGTTTATATTTCCGAATGATAGTGTCAAGGTAGATTGTGAAACCATGCTTGATGGAGTTGAACATATCAATTGTGTTGGGCAGGCAAAGCTGTTGTATTGCAAGATCGGCAAAAACCCTGGCAGCTGATTTGTTCCAGGGAGAACTTGGTGTTCCCAAAACATCAAAACGGAAGTCGTTGAGGGAGACGGCTTCTGGAAGAGCATTGTTTGGCTGCTCAAGTTTCCTTTCATATGCCTGCCGTTCTGCAGGTGGGACAGTAGGGACGATCTGCAACTCTCGTGGGACGAAGGTTGCAAGATGGCTATGGATCATTCTCTATACACTTGTCAATAGTCCGTGAGGTTGAGGAAGTGAAACTGACCTCCAATTGCAGGGCAACAGCTGTTCTGCGTTAGGATTGTGATTCTGATGATTTCCTGTGAAAGGATTGGCCTGAAAATGTGCATCTCCAGCAGCAGCTGGAAGCTGTTCTGTTGTTCTGACATTCCCGTTGTCATTGATCTGTTTAAATCCGGCTCTGATTTCTCGCAAAAGATCCCGGAAGTCATCATGGGAAGCTGGCACAAACTGGAGAAACATGGGTAGCCATAAAATACAAGAAAGACATCAATTACTTGGGTATTGGTATGTCCTCTTCGGACAGGGCTATCAGGTGAGCCATGCAGTTCTGCCGATGTTGTTGTTGGATTTTGTGGCACAGATGTAGGTTTAGGAATAGATGAGGTGGTGTGTTGATTATGTGTGGGTGGAGCAGGACCTTCACTATTCTGTTGGTCCAAATCTGCCCGTTGATGTAGTGGAAAATGTCTGGAGAAGAGGGTCAGGGTTTTTTATCTTTTCAATTAGTCAAGATGCTGAATGTACGATCCATATTCCACTCTATTCTGTTGCGACGCTCGCCACTGCTGGCTAAAGTACTCGACACGATCTCTGGCATCACCAGCCATTTGCAGTCGCGGAGATCCAGCTGGGAGGTGAGTTCCAGAGCCGCCAAGCAGTCCCGACACAGGCTACATATTTTAGTTGATTGAAAATCAGAAGGAAAGGCAAAAAATACCTGAGACTGGGAGTTAATCCAATCTTGCACATTGTGTTGCTCACAATAATTTGGATCTTCCTCGTCATCTGCATCAAAGCTTCTGTCCTTAGAATACATATGTCTTGAACGAATGGAATTGGTGTGCTTTGATCCTTGTCCAGTACCTGCTAACAGCATTGGGGTGCAGAGTTGGGTAAAAAAACAAGACTATACCCCTACAAATAGCAATTGGGGACCCATCTTTATTTTGAAGTTCAGACCAGGGCACACAGAGGGACAGAAAAAATGATACTGACTCCCATATGCTGCTCTGAGCTCCAGGGTATTTGACTCCTGGATTTGAATAGAAGTATGGTGCCTTATCTGCCTCAAGGTATGTTATGTGTGCTCTAAATTGGAGTAGCAAAAAAACTGACCTGTCCCTGTTCTTCTTGATTTGGATGACGAACTTGAGATACCTGCAGAGCATTTAGCAACATTATTTTTCAGATCACAACATACTTGGAGTTTGTGAAAGTGGAGGAGCCTGATGGCTGCTAGCGCTGTGGGTCCTCATAGTAGGGAGTCAAGGTGTATTGCTGTGTATCAGTGTTTGCATGAGTCAGATCCTGTTTGCAGCTATTTGATGAGACCTATTTTTTCTACTCCAACCACCGTTGTGAAACCTTGCCCCAAAACAAGTTTCTCATACTTCTTCCCTAAATTGCTGATCTTGTTCAGCAGAATGAAATTGAGACAGCGAGGGACGAGTATCACGTGATTACGATCAATCGCGGGCGCGATTGGATCCCAGACCGTGGGAAACAATTACCCAAAATGGGAAAACTCGTTTTATGCCTCAAGAAACCCGGAAAAAGAGGGAAACAAATATTGCTTTGTAGTTAGGCTTGAGAGGAGTGTTTGATGGAAAAGATATGTCAAAATGGGTAAGCATGAAATATGAAATTGTGTCCTTCAAATTCACTCAACCAAGCTTTGCTTGAACGTGTCAGTGACATTATCTGTTTGTTTACCACCAGGAGTGTTCATACAGATCTGAGATGTGCTGGATGGATATCACGTGATTGCCATCACTGGCGACCGCCAGTGATCTGAGGAGCATGGGAAACAACTTCCAAAAATAGTAGATCTCATTTTTACACTGGAAATTCAAATAATGTGGTGAACTCTAAATCAGATTGAACACGGTATATGTATATATATAATTCAAGGAGTAGTTGTCGCTCATGACACAACTCTTCATTGCTGAACTTTCAGGGAAGTCCTGAATTTAAGGGGTCATGCAGGACGAAGGGGCTTTCATGTCATGAAACGACTCAAGACCTACGGCAGCACGGTGTATTTTTCATTTCGCGGGATATATTTTGTCGCTCTCAGAATATCTCAGAATATATCCCGAGGCTTGATATACACATGGACATACTCAAGACGGAGTTCTCCATGACGGGGCTTCATACCCCGCGGCGCAGCAGACGTACTCTCGAAGGAGTCACCCACGGCGGGGTTCGACATATAGCGGATATACTCACGACGGGGTTCAACATAGGGATGTGCTCACGACGGGGGTAATCCATGTCGGGGTTCAGTAGGAGCGAGGGCAAGATTGCGCGCTAGGAAAGGCGCATCAAGGATCCACAGCGGCGCATCACTCTGAAAGGTTTCGGAGTATATTGCATACAACGATATCCATGACGACAGATATATGAGACGTTCAGGAGGACAAGGTATTTGTCCTGAAGCATGTTACAGACGATCGGTTTCCAAAGGACAGTGGAAACCGATCACAACATATTCGTATATATACAGTAGGGTAGAATCTTGTACAGTAGATTCTTTGGCTGAGCTGCTTTCAGGCTAGACACCTCGATTCTCACCGACGCGGGATAGGTATGAAGACCTTCCCGGATACGATACCCCGCACCTGACTCGGCTTAGGACGTCTCACGAGGATAGTCAGGACTCATCGTACGTGCGGTCACTTCGGGATACGATACCCTGAAGCGGAGTAGTGTGTGTAGTCCCGGTGGGGCTATTGGCGGTGGAGCTCAGGCCGACCCCGAGGTCGTCGCTGACATTTCACTTGGGCTTCAGGATACCGAGCAGTAGTACTTGAGTGATAGCTACTGTTATGTGACTGGAATGTTCCATGGAACACTAGAAAATAGTTAGTCCTTTCAGAATAGATTCCAACAAGTTACCCAAATAAATGGTAAGGTGGTTGAGGATGATAAGGCTGCTTAAGAAGACTATCAGAAACGGGATGCTAGATTCAGGTATGAGTGCTGCTGAAGACTAGAGCAAGTACGTAGTCTACGTATCTACTAGCAACGCTGTAGTATTTAGGACAACAAGAATTGAGTTAGCTCAGAGCGTAACTTGATTCCTCAGTGTGAATAGAGCAAGTGCGTATTCGGAGTTGTACTACTTAATCTAGAGATTGAGTGTGAACGTGAGTGTATTTATGTAAAGTGTAATAGTCTATTCAAGAGGGCAAGTCCGTCTTTTATAGCATTTTACATGTTTGTAGCTAATTATACCTAAGTAATATTCTGCAGTGTTCTAATGAGTAGATATGACTTGAAAGGGGTCATATTAGAACTGCGGGAGACTTTTTGGAAGCACTCTGCACTGCGGCAGGCCGAAGACTTGCCGAGCAAGAAACCCGGTGGACAAATACATGTTAACAATGGTTTCAACTCAATCGTTTGAGCTATTGAAGGTGTTCAAAATCATATAAAATTATGATAGCTCCGGGCCTTGTCGTTAAACCGTCCGTTAAATCAGATAACACAAAGGAGAGATAATACACCGATATTCCGTGTTTTGTAGATTTTATCACGAAAGTACATGTAAATAAGACAATTTGAAGCGCATAAAGTTCGTAAAATTTAGTGCTAAACCCTAACAGCTACGCTCGGACCCACTCTAGACAGGCTTGATGGAGAAGTGGGTAAAACATTCTAATATTCAGCCAATATGGTGGTGTTGATTTTGAAAAATCTTGCTTCTTCATCATCATAAAAGGAATCTGAAGAAGAGGTTTGTGCCCTGCACTTGTGTTTTGCTTTAATTATATATGGGGCAACCACAAAGATGCCAGCGATGGACAATATTGGCAAATGTACAGCCGTGCTGGGAGACTCTCACAAAGTACGTGGATGGAGCAGCTAATTCACTTCAAACACACCTCAACATTCCTCAACATGATCAGTGGGAGAAATTTCGTGTGCAAGGATGAGGGCTGTCTTTGATCTCAGGACAAATGATCTGGCCCTATTTCCTTATATAGCAGTTGCTGAATCAGATATTTATTCCTTTTTTTGGGGATTGTTTGGTGGTGAGTGGTTCACAAAGTCCGGAGTCCGGACTTTTGAAAATCCCGGCAGCATGGATTTTGTAAGTATATCCTGGGAACATTAGCTAATATCCTGATAAAGTCCGGGGCCCGGACATTTCAGGTACTTTGTGGGGAATTATCAAAAATCCGGGCAAAATACCAGGCCGGTAAATTGCAGGTTCTTTGGGCGGATATTTTAAAAATAACTTCAAATACGGGCAAAATAACACCTCGTTATTTCGGCATTTGCCCCCAGTGTAAATAGTTGTCACTGACCCTAATTAAGGGCCCCCCCGAGATATGAAAGGGATGATCCTTATTACATAAGTACTCATAACCCAGTATTTCGTGTACCATGGTCCCAGCACTTTGAGATGTGTCAAGGATCCGTCGAGGATCCGTTGTGGTGCGTCACGACGCGTCCAAAGCGCCAAGAAAACGCGTCGCAGTGGATTAAAGGATTTTTCATCAGGTTTGTGTCATAAAATCTTCTTCTGCTTCGTCTCCTCAGTGTTCACTTAAGGGTTAGGCCTTAAGATTGTAAGCCCTTAAATTAAGGCTAAGGGTAAGCCTTAACAGTGGGCTGAGAACATGTTAAGGCCTTAATTAACCCTTTAATACCTCCAACCCCAGGATGAGCCCGTTCGGCTGTCAACATTTGCACATTGCTTCTGTTAGAAACTGAACCCACATGTTAATTATGTAGATACTAAGTAAAATGTCAGTTCTGGTACTCTCCATAGCTAATACCTGAGGCTCACCTCAGGACGTCGTAACAGTACTGAGGAAAGCTTTGTGCCGGCACGTCTCTTCATGAAGACGCCGTGGCCCGATCACTCCGTCGACAGCTTGACAGCTGTCTCCGAGATTGCTGTGCAGCCTTTGCTCTAACACTCCTCCTCAATTCGGAGACGGCCTTCAAGCCCATGTCCCACCTGAACTCCTTGAACAACGACGGCTGGAGCGCCTTAGTGAACGCATCCGCAACATTGATTAAGACCGCGCGGTCTTTCCCTTCCCAATCCCAATCTTAATCCCAATCTAATCTTACTCCTACTCCTCTGAGTCCTGCCGGCTAGTTCTCGTCTGATGACTCCTCGACTCGCTCCATAGCCTAACCGCGATATGAATCCTGCCCCTCTCTTAGCCGAAGCGGTTCACAGCCCCTCTGCCCGTCGCCCCCGGCTCCCATTCAGCCTCCAAGCCTCACTTTGAAGTCATTGCGGTCATGCTCGACACGACTCGCGCGGTGTCGCCTTCCACGCGCCACAGTCCCTTCAAGTTAGACGATCGCAGTATTCCAGCGCACCGTATGATTGCCATCGCCCGCGCGCATCGTATGGAGCCCCCGACTTGCATGATCTGGCTCGATCCAGGGTGCTTTTGCTTTTTCCGTGAATTTTTTGCTTCATTCTCATCAATCTTCCGTTCGTGTCTGTACAGACCTCCGCTGACCCAGCACTCGATCTCCGCATGCAAGCGCACGTACCTTGCACGCGGCCGGATGCTGAAAGAATCGAAGGAGAAGCAGTCGGCGTCGGCGCGACCGTATCTACGGTGCGTCGTCCATTATCAATCCTCCTCTCCTTCTGCTGATTTCATCGGCCTTGTCTTCTCCCAGTCCCAACGCGCCCTATGCGCGCATCGGTCCCCATCGCAGCTTCACTTCGACGTCGTGCAGCGACATCCCTCGTGCTCCTGACCAACGACTTCGTCTTCGAGCACCATAGCTGCACCTGTTCTGTGCAGATGCGAATCCGCATCTCGTCGCGGGGGTGCGGCTTGGAACTCGGGCTGCGCTCCCAGTTAGCGAGTATCGTGCGTGCCCTGTACCTTTGCGTTGCCTACACTGATTACCCCTTAGATAGTCCAATCCGTCAACACCGTCATCCTGAGTCGAACGGGCGGGAACGCGCCGACCGCATTCCTATCAGACCGCCCCTTTCCATCGCAGCATGTGCGAATTCGACGCTTGCGAGCAGGATATGGGTTAGCTATTGTATGCAACCCATTTATCCAAAGCTGAGGACTGCCAGCTGCACTGTTCAAACAGCTTCAAGTACTAAAATGAGGCTACCTAATTTTACATAGCTCGGCACCGTGTCTGAGGAAGATGGCGCTGCCAGAGGCCGTGATCCGGACACATGATTAAGTAACTCGAATCGCATTCAAACAAGGCGCACCAGAATCGTTGATTCATCACACTCCAGTCAGACCAAAAGGAAGAACCTGCTGATTGCACCCAGCAATTGCTGACACAGCCTTGAACTGGATACCCGTCAGCAGCTCCACGTTCTTCTTAAATATCCCCGTCGTATTCCAGATTGTGTTTGGGATGTTCCCCTCTAAATCGAAGTACGCAGTACATGCCTGCATAAAGGTGACATAAAGTAGTTTTAAGTTATCTCAGCAGGTGGGCCAGGGACGATACGCACAAAGCTGCTATTCCAGGGCGGCAGAGGTGCGGGGTCTGCAACGTACACACCTGCGCGTTGTTTCTCTCCCGGGTGCGACAGCGACAGCAGCCATGAGCTGAGGCTGCATAGCGCCAAAAATGGCGCCCGTCACTGGGTTGGCTGCACGGAACCAGTGGGTGGGAAGGTTTGGTTGCGGAAAAAGGAGTTTATGGTGGCCTTGGATGCGTGATGCAATGGAGTGGGTGACTTATCACGAACCGTTGGCAAAGATGCTGTGAGGAGAATAAAGATCACGATCAGTTTAGATATCTGGGGGACAGACTTGGGGATGAATAAAGCCTGGGCATACGCGGTGTTCATGCGCCGTGCAGCGATTCGAACTGCAGGCATAAAAGGGAGTAATGAGTGGTGACTGAAAAACGCATCAGCCAGAGCAGCTCACCTTCGGGTTCGCCGCTTGGTTCATCGCAATATTTCGCTTTTTCATTGCAATAAGCGTTGCAAGATTGAAGATGGTATTCCTCCCTTCTGGACCGTCGTCGCCGAACTGCTCGAGCACCTCCAGGTCCTGTTGAGTTGATTAAATAAATGATTTGAGATGAAAACCGGCAGAGATAGATACCATATTATACAGGTTCTCTTGGAAGTGGATGTTGTCTCCGAGAAACGCGTCGGCCCGCGTCATTGAGGCGTCCCCTGGAAACGAAACAAAAATTGAGGAGGGAATAAAAATCGAGCAAGAGGATCCTCGCCCTCGAGGTGACCATGCTTAGACAGGCCTCCAGTCTCAGGACCATCGAGCTCAAAAGGAAGCGGAGGGACGAGGGGAGAAACCCCGCCAATGGAGAGCTTGTTTGCGAACATGTTTCCTCGAGTTAACTAGGGTCGCCTGAGTAAGGTGCGCGGCGTCTGTTTTAGTTTTGAAGATACACACCATATTGCCGGCGACCATACCGATCCCAAAGTTGACGTCAAGATTGAAAGCCTTCAGAAAGAGTGTTCAGAGCCATAGCGCCAAGGAGGCCGTCACGAAAGGTACACGATGGAGTGGCGAGGATAGTGCCGCATGCACGCGAATAACTGACGGAGATAACCCAGGTGCGCAGCGAACCAAACAAGATGGTGAAGATGGATGGGACTGAGATGACTGGCATATTCAGGCGTACAGATAGGAAAGATTGTTTGACGGCTACATGCATCCCCCAGTTTGCGAGTGCAAGTCCATATGCGGGCCTTGACGGGTACAGGCCGGGGAACTGAAGACACCGGCAGCGATGGCAACTTTAGACTTGACTGGGAATCAGCTCCTCAACTTGACTGTCCACTTGTAGCCGGGGTTCCATTGAATTCGCGCAAAGTGCTTGATACTAATCCATATTGCTAAGCCACCCCGACGCTCCACGCAAGATTACCTGAAACGAAATTAACTTTGAATAGTCACAGAATCTTATCTTATCGTCCATTATCAAGACGGTCGGGGATGGGGTGTAGGGGATGCATATATGTAAGGAGACAAATTACAAAGACCTGCATTGATGCGGTCGGAAAGTGTACGCCTCAGGCCGCCGTCACCGCCCCCAGTCCAAGAAGAGAGAATGAGCTGTATTCCATGACGCGGACGCTGAGCCTGCACCATGTGCGGGTTTGTACAGACACTCCGCGCTAGAGGAGCACGGTGTTGGCGACCTGAGCGCAGGCTGCGCGCCGCCTGGAGTTCCTCACACCTGCTGACACGGTGCGCGGCATCCGCCCACGCACGGGCCAGCAGCAGCACTTGCGAAGGGAAGGAGCATTACACGCGCCGTGCGCGCGGGGGGAGAGCCTATCGTCCCCATGTGTAACATGTAACATCAAAAATGACGAAACATTGTGGCTTTGTTTCGCTGATGAGCGGAATTTGAATGGCTCGGGAACTTTTCAGTTAGCGTGTTCAATTTTGGCCATTCATTAAATGCCTTGGATCTCCCTCAGAGTCACCATATGCTTATTTGATACCATGTGGTGCTCATTCAAACCTCTCCGAGCCAGCCAACTCTCTCTGGAGGGAAATGTCTCAAATTATCTGAAAATACTCTAGGTTATTATTGAAAAGTCCGGCTTTCGATTTGTTGCTGCGTCAATGGGATTAGCCATCAAATGTTCCTATTGTTGCCCTCCCTCGAACGCACATTTGCCCCACATAGAGGATGAGATTTTTCCAGCACATATAGCATGTGCAACATTTTCCACAAGATCCAAATTTTGGTCACCAATTCCTAGGTACCATCAATTGTTACTTAAATTCAAGATCAGACCTCCTGAATTGTAACTTAATCTAGTGTATTTGGCTTCAATTTCAGGCATCCTGAGAAAAAAAAAAAAGAGCCATTTTAGGGTGTACTTAATGTTGTTTCTGAAATTATGAAAATTTGGTTACACAGGGCTCCTGAATCTGCATTTGGTGGTCTGAATTTGCATTGATTTAAGCCAGGTTCCCTCAGTGCACACACCAAAGCCTCCATGAGTACGGCTTCTTGGTCCATCGCCAGAAATTCAGTGACAGGTTTTTGGAGAACATCACAAAA